>RJWT010031131.1:0-14460 GCA_004365215.1 Cuniculus paca | reverse complement strand
TGGATGGATGGATGGATGGATGGGGTGGATGGAGTGGATGGGGTTGATGGGGTTAAAGGGTGGGCAGGTGGAAGGGGTAAAATGTAGGTGAATCATTCAGAGGTAACCTGGTCTAATCCAAACAATGGTCCTGTCTTAATTACCCGACTGTAGTCTTCACAGGTGTTAGGAAGATACGAACCTGTTTTTCAAAAATAATCATAACAATTGATGTTGAACGAGGGCCAAGTCGGTGTCAGGAACAATATCTCCCCTCCCTTTCTTTTTCCCTTCTTCTCTTTTCTCTCTCCCAAAACCTTTACTATTTTGAGTTTATCCATTGTTTGCTAATCTTTCACCATAGTTAACCTGTTCCGATTCATTTTTAAAATATAATTGAGGAAAGTACCTACATGTAAATACACACATGTGTGTATGGTGTATGTATGAAAGTGCACAGGGCTCAGTGAATTCTCACAGACCAAATACACTTGTGAAAAGGCACCTGGTCAAGGAATGAGCATCCTCCACTTACCGCCCCTAAGGGTCCTCTTTGGCCCCTGCTCCCTCCGGGAGCTGCTACACAGACTTCTAACAGCAGCAATTAGCTTTGCCTATTTTTAAATCAGTCACTCTGTTTTGGTTTGTTTCAAGAGACAGAGTACCAGCCTCTAACAAATAGCATTTGTTTTATTTCCAATTATATGGCTAGAAAGAACATATTTTAAAAATGGACTTTGTAGAGGGATAAACAATATGTTATTTTCCCCCAAAATATTTTGACATTATGTTAATAGACTTTTTGTTTATTATCTTTTGCTTTATGATTTATTTTTGCATTTTGTCACACACTTTTTTTTTTGAGGAACAAATTTGAACCATTAAGCAGAGTGAGTACATGGAGCTGTAATAATATTAACTGGAAGCTGAAGAACGGTATGTTGTATATCATGATAATTTTTTATTGAAGCAAAATTTCCATCCAGTGAATTTATAGATAAGGGTACAATTTTACGAGTTTTGAGTAATACAAATACCTGTGTAGCTACCCTCCTAATCAAAACAGATAACATCTCTGTTTCCCAGAATGTTCCTGCATCTCCCCCAAGCTATGCCTAGTACCCTGGATTCTTCTAATTTTAACCACCGCAGACCAGTCTCCTCTAACCTTGAAATTCACATACATTTACCATGGACTATTTCCTCATTTGTGCAACATAATATTTTTTAAGATTCATCTCCATTATGGTATGTATTCACTGTTCATTCTTTGACATGCTAAGTCATATCTCATTACATGAATACATACAAGAAGTTTTTTCATTCTTTCGTGCGTGGATGTGGGTTGAACCCAAGCCTTACACACTGAGCTACATCCCCAGTCCTTTTCTGATTTTTTATTTTGAGACAGGGGCTCAGGAAGTCGCTAAGTTGTCCAGGCTAGGATTGAATTTGAGAATCCCTTACCTTAGGCTCCCAGAGTGCTGGGATGATAGGCGCGCTCTACTGGGTTGGTCCATTGTTCCATCAATAGACGTTTAGGTTGTGCCAGTATGCTCTCTTGTCTCTGTTTCATGCAGCTATATTCTCTTTGCTCTTGAACGAACAGCTAGGATTAGAATTGTTTCATAGTGGGGTGTTGTTTAACTTTTTAGGAAAATTTGTTTCCAAAGTGGCTGTGCTGTCATTTTACACTCCAGCCAGCAAGGTATGTGAGTTTCAGCTGCTCCATGTCCTGGACACCCTCGCCAATAGCAGGTATAATTACTCTTTTGCAAGAGTGTGAAGTGGTATCTCTTTGTGTTTTCAGTTTGCATTTCCCTGATGACAAATAATATTGATCAACTTTGAATGCATTGTTGTTCATTTGTATATCTTCCTTTGTGAAGCTATCTATTCAAGTCTTGTTGTATTACTTGCTTGTCATTTTATTATTGAATCATAGGAGTTCTTCATTCTAGATGTAAGTCCTTTGTCAGATAAAGGGATTGCAAATATTTTCTCCCCGTCTGTGGCTTTTCTTAATCTTAATGTTCACTTTGAATGAGCAGAAGTTAGAAAACTTAATGAAGTCTAATTTGTCTATATTTCTTTTTGTGTTTAGTGGTTTCAGGACCCTCTCTAAAAAACCTTTGCCTACCTTAAGTTCATGAAGATATTCTATGCATTCTGCTGGAAGCTTTATAGTTCTAGGTTTTATGTGAGCTTTGTGATCCTTCTATCTCAAGTTAATTTTTATGTAGAAGTCAAGGCTCATTTTTTAAAATACAGTTTTCTAGTTTTTCTAGTCCATTCGCTACATAGATTTTTCCTTATCATGTTGCCTTAACATTTTTATTAAAAAAATTCATTGACTAAATACAGATGAGCATACCTCTGCTTTCTCCATTATAATCCATCAGCCTATTTGCCTGCGATTCCACCAGCCTTAAACCCTCTTGAATGAATTTTGAAATCACTAAGTTCAGAGCCAGGGATTTAGCTCAGTGGTGTAAGTACCTGCCTGGCAAGTGTGAGGTTGTGAGTTTGATCCCCGGTAAAAATCAGTAAGTTCTCCAACTTGGTAGTTTACTTTCGAGAATGTTTTGCCTATTCTAAGTCCTTTGCATTTCTATTTAAATCTTAGAAATGACTTTTCAATTCTACAAAAAATTCTGTTGATATTTGGATTGGAATCATTTCAAAATGATAATCTATAGTTCTATCTGGGAAAACAAGTCTTTTTTTTTTTTTTTTTTTGTGGCACCGGGGATTGAACTCACAACCTCGAACTTGCCAGGCAGGCACTTAGGCCACTGAGCTAAAACCCTGGCAGAACACATGTCTTAATAATATTGATTCTACAAAGCATGCAGGTAGTTTACTGTTCCTTTATGTAGATCTTTAGCTTTGCTTAGAAAATATGGTCTACTTTCTATGTACTAACCTTGCACACTTTTAAGTTATCCCTAAATATTTTATGGTTTTAATGTAATTATATATGAATTGTCTAAGATGTCATTTCCAATTTTTTTCCTGCTAGAATAAAAATGCAACTGATTTTATATAGTATTTTGTATATTATGATATTGCTAGTGTGCTTACTAGTACTAGTAATGGGGTTATTCTTGTACATCTCGTAAACATTTTTATGTAAATAGTTATGACTTCAGTAAGTATAGGGAAATTTATTCTTTCTTTCCAATCTATATGGCTTTCATTTTTCTTGCTTTATTGCACTAGCTAGAATTTCAGTCAATAGTGAATAGGAGTGATGAGTATCAGCATCCTTGTCTTGTTCGTAGTCTTTGGAGAAAAACTTTCAATGTTTCATCAATAGATAGGATGTGGGGCTAGGGATTTAAGCTCAGTGGCATAAGCACCTGCCTGGCAAGTGCGAGGTCGTGAATGTGATCCCTGGCACCAAAAATAAATAAATAAATAAATAAGATGTGTCCTAGACTCATCCCTGATCAGATCAAGGTTTTTGTTCAAGTTTGCTGAGAGTTTTGGTCATGAATGGGCATTTGAAGTCATAAATGGGTAATGAAATCAGACATTTTCTAAATCTTTGGAAATGATCATATACTTTGCTCACCTATTTTGTTAATATGGTAAATTATATTAGTTAATTTTTAAATTGCATTCCTCGGGGAGAAAATAATGATTTATTGTCATTTGACACATCACTGGATTCAATTTACCAATGTTACGTTGGTCTTTGTTCATTGTGTTATATGAGACCGATGGGTTTGTAATTATAATGTTTTTGCCAGGTTTTGGTGTCTGTATTATATTGACTTTCTAGTGATTTGAAATTTTCTCTGTTTTGTGAGTTTGTGTTAGATTTGAATTATTTCTTCATTGTGTTTGATAGTACATAAGTACAGTAAAGCACTCAGAACCTGGAATTTCTTTGTAGGAAGGATTCAATAACAAATTCAGTTCCTTCAATAGATATTAGACAATTCTGAATTTATTTTGTCCAAGTCGTGTCGAGTTTGATGGGTTGCTTTTCAAGGAATTTGCCCACCTCATCAAATAGTTTAATTTGTTGGTATAGAGTCTCTCGTATTCTTTTATCTGCTTAGCCTCTATAGGCTTTGTTGTAATGCCTCCTCTTTAATTTCTGATATTAGTAAGTTGTGAGTTTCCCTTTTTCTCTTTTCTACCAGGAATTTAAAAAGAGATTTATTGAGACATCATTTCTACCAGGAATTTAAAAAGAGATTTATTGAGACATATTTGCATATAATAAACTGCATAAATGTAAAAGATACAATTTGGTAAATGTTGACCGACTGTGAATGCTGACATTTGCAAAACCATCACCACAACCAAGGTAATGAAGTTTACTCATGTCTCACTAAAACTCCCTTCTTCCTCCATCTCAATTCCCTTGCAATCATGATTTGCTCTCTTTCACTACAGATTTGCATTTGCATTTTCTAGGTATGCATAGAAACAAATTCATAAATTATGCACTATATTATTTTATCTGGTTCCTTTCCCTCATCATGATTTCGAGTTTCATCCACATTACTGCATGTATCGCAAGTTCCCTTTTTATGGCTGAAATCTATTATTTCCAAAGAAATACCAAAATTTGTCTCTTCATTCACCTGGTAATAGACATTGGCATTCTTTCCAATTTTGCTCATTACAAATAAAACATTCACGTATAAGCAACTATATGAATAAACGCTCTCACTTCTCTTTGGCAATTACCTCACAGTAGAGTGATCTGATTCCATGGTAGGTTTTCATTTAATTTTTGAAAATTCTACCCAACTATCTTCCAAAATAACTATACAATTTCATATTCTCATCACCACTATATGCGAATACCAATTGCTCCACATCTTCTCCAACATTTTATGGTCATTTGAAAAATTTTAGCCATTCTAATGGCTGTGTAATGGTATTAGATTATAGTTTTAATTTGAAATTACCTACTGACAAATCAGGGGCTTGTTTGGCATCTACATATGTTCTTCAGTTAAATGTCCATTCAGATATTTAGGCCAATTTTAAGTTGTTTGTCTTATTCTTAATAAAATGTAAGAGATTTTGATATACTACAGATAAAAATGCTTTTTCAGTTACACATTTGGCAAATATTTCCCCAGACTGTGGATTCCTTTTGCCTTTTCTAATCCCTATTCTTTGTTTTGTTCTTTTTTCTTTTCTAAAAAAAATTTTATTTTAATTGACAAATAATAACTATATATATTTATGGGATACAATGTAATATGATACATGGATAAGTTGTGGAATGACTAAATCAGGTGAATTATCATACCTATTATTTCATATATGTACACCATTTCTCCATGGTAAAAACACTAAAAGTTACTCTTTTAGCAATTTTGAAATATCTAATACATTTATATTATTAACTACAGGCAGTGCTGTACTAACTATAGGCAATGCACATCACTAAAACATCTCCCTCCTATCCCGCTGAAACTGTCTACCCTTGGACTAACATCCTCCCTTCTCCCAACCCACTCTGTCCACTACTTCCGCCACTGCTGTCCACCTGTATACTCTTTGTTTCTATGGGTTTCAGCTTTTTAGGTTCCATGCAAAAGTGAGATCGTGTAATATTCATCGTTCATTTAACAATGTCTTTTGAAGAACAAAACTCCTCAGTTCTGATGAAGTTGTCACTGTAATTCTTTTTGGGACGTATCCAAGACATTCCATGATAGGATGTACCACGGTTTTTTAGCCACTCACCCACTGAAAGTCATCTGGCTTGTTTCCTTTTTGGCTAGCAAATAAAGCTGCTGTTAACATTGCTATACAGAATTTTCTGTGAACATAAATTTCCATTTCTCTGGAATGCACAGCCAAGAATGCAATTCCTGGGTGACTGCATGTTTAAGCTTATAAGAAATCACGAAAACTGTTTTACAGATCGGCTGTATGATTTTTCATTTCTGCCATCAATGTTTGAGTGACGCAGGTTCTCTTCATCCTTGCCAGCATTTGGCGTTATCTCTATTTTTTAATTGTAGCCACCTGGTAGGTGTATAATGATCAATCATTGTAGTTTTAATTTGCATTTCCCTGAGAGCTAATAATTTTAAACAATTTTCCATGTGCTTATTTACTCTCTATATATGCTCTTCAGAGAAATGTCTGCATTCTGATTGGATAGTTTATTTTTGCAGTTGAAAATTCTTGGTATGTATTCTAGGTAATAGATCTCTGTTAAATATGTGCTTTGAAAATATTTCCTCACAGTTTGTAACTTGTCCTTTTATTCTCCTAACTGGGTCTTTTGCAGAGCAAATATTTTAAATTTTGACAAGTTTTATTTTATCAATTTTTTTCTTATTAAAACGAGCTTTTGGTATCAAGTCTAAGAACTCTGCCACCCATATATCCCAAAGTTTTTTTCCCTATGTGTTTCTCCAAGCTTTTAGTTTATGTTAAGCCTCTAATTTATTTTGAGTTCATTTTTATAGAAGGTGTAAGATTTGGGTCAACATTCATTTTCTTGCCTATGGATATCCAATTGTCCCAGCTACATTTGTTAAAAAGGCTATACTTATGCTCTGTTGAACACCTTTTGTGCATTTGTTGAAAGTCAGTAGTGGGCACATTCGTATGCATTTACTTCGAGGTTCTCTATACTGTTCTATTGGTTTGTGTGTTTTCTGCAGCCAATATCATACTGTCTTGATTACTACAACTATACTATGAACCCTAATAGCTGGTAGAGTGATTCCTCCCACTTTATTTTTTGTTGTTGTTCTTTTCGCTTTTTCATATAAATTTTAGAATAATTTAGTCTATGAATATAAACTTGCTGGGGTTTTGAGAGGAATTATATTAAACCTGGAGATCAGGTGCTGGGGGCGTAGCTCAGTGTAAATGTGCTCACCGTGCATCAGGTCCTGAGTTCAGTCCTGAGTGCCAAAAAATCAAAACCCAAACATGAGAGACCAATTTGGGGTGAATTGCCATCTTTGCTGTACTGACATCTTTATTGTATCCACAAATAAGGTATGTCTCACCACTTCATTAGGCCTTTGGGTTTTTCCTCAGCATCTCATGATTTTCAGCATGGAGATCCTGCATGTGTCCTGTTAATTTGATACCATGTCTTTTATTTCTTTTTCTTGCTTTACTGCAGGGACCAGAACTCCCAGGAATCTGTTGAGTAGCAGTGGTTAGACTGGACATCCTTGCTTCGTCTTAAAAAGAAACCACTCAACCCTTCACCATAAACGAGGATATTGTTATCCTGAAGATTGTTACTGTTGCTCACTATTGAGCTAAAAAAGCTCCTTTCCAATCTTAGTTTGCTGAAAGCGTGTGTGTGTGTACAGGTGCGTGTGCGTGTGTGTGCATATGCGTGTGTGTGCGCGTGCACCCATGTGAACGAATATTAAATTTTTTTTGTTGAAAAGATCATATGGCTCTCCTTCGATAGTCTGTGAATATCAATTTAAATTTAATTGATACATTTTGGGGTTTTTTACCACTAAAGTAGCCTCCTTAAATTCCCAGGATAAACTTCACTTAAGCATTAGGTATTATCCAGCTATCTCTAGCTACACATATAGAAACGTGTATATGTATATTTGTGTGCATTAAAACATGCAAACATATATATTTACCATATGTGTACTTTTAAATGCATATGTTTAACCTTTTTGTAATTTGCAAATATTTGGTTGGGGATCTTTGCATTGGTGTTTCTGAGGGATCTTGTCTGTAGTTCTATATTCTTGTAACATATTAGTCTGACTGTGGTCTCAGGGTAATGCAGGCATCATACAACAAGTTTAGAAATTTATCTTCCTCTCATTCTTTGGAGAAATTTGCATGAAATTGTCATTTATTCTTTCTAAATGTTTGACAGGATTCACCATCAAAACCTCTGGACCTGGAGTTTTATTTGTGAGAAAGTTTTTTTTTTTTTTTTTTTTTGTCTTTTTGAGACAGGGTCTCACTACGCAGTTCAGGTTGGCCTTGAGCTCACTTTATAGGCCAGGCTGGTCTCAAACTTGCAGTGATCCTCCTGCCTCAGCCTCCGGAGTGCTGGGATTATAGGTGTGCGCCACCACACCCGGTGAGAAAGTTTTAAAGTAGAAATTCAATCTGAATGTCTTCAAATTCAATTTCCTTAATAATTATAGGAGTATTCAGGTTATACATTGCATCATGAGTGAGTTTTTGTAGTTTATGTCTTTTTTGTCCACTTCGATTCAGCTGTTAAATTTATTGACAAAAATTCTTAACATTCACTTATTATCCTTTTCACATCTATAGGATCTGTAGTGACAGTCTCTCTCCAATTCTGATGGAAGAAATTTATAACTTCTTTTTTCTCCCTCCCTGATCAATCTGGCCAGAGGTTTATCAATTTTATTGACATTGTCAAGAAATTAGTTCTTGCTTGTAGAGATATTTTATATTGCTTTTCTATTTTCTCTTGTACTTTGGGCTTAATTTACTCTTTTTTTCTAGCTTTGGAAAGTGAAAGTTTCGATTGTCAGCTTCAGTTTTTCTTATTGTTCTAATTTAAGCATTGAATGTTTGACTTTTCCAAGTTTCAATTGCATTCCACAAATTTGAAGTCATGTTCTAATTTTTATTCAACTCAAATATTTTATCTTTTCTCATGTAATTTCTACTTGAACTTACGGATCATTTAAAAGGCAGTTCTTTAGTTTCCACACATATCAGAGCTTTCCAAATATTGTTACCGCTAATTTGTAATTTAGGTCTATTGTGGTCAAAGAACATTATTTATATCATTTTGGTCCTTTTAAGTTCAATGGAAGTTGTCCTATGGCTCAGACTACGAGCTGTTTTGATAATTGTTTCATGCTCCCTTGAAAAGAATGTGCAACCTGCTGTGGGTGATGGTGGCGCGAGTCTCCCGTCACCTCCCCCTGTTTTATCAGTCACTGGGAGAAGGGTATTGAGGGCTCCCACTAATTGTGGACTTATTTATTTCTCCTTTCAAATCTGTCAGTTTTTGCTTCATGGATTTTGGAACTCCATTATTTGGTGTAGAAGTTATTTGAGCTGATTTGGTCCTCAAGGAATTGTCACGTTTGTCATTAAGAAATCAGTCTCTCGGGGTGGTGGTGGGGGACAAAAATCTCCCAAACCCATTCCTTCCCAGAAATCCTTGCTTGTTCCATGTAAGCTTGCTGCATGACTTGCTTCCCCATTTGATCCCTTCTAGTCAATATTATCTAGGTGATGATACTTGTTGTAATTGTGAGTAGTAACATAGCAGCTCTGGGTTTCTCTTGACTAGTGTTAATACAGTGCCTTTTCTTACCCTTTCCTCTTACTTTTAACCTCTGACATAGCTTTCTTGTAGATAGTTTAGAGTCAGGTATCATTTCTATGTCCAAACATATAATAATGTCTTATTTTTAACTGGCGTGTTTAGCCAGCACATTTTCATATGTCTCATTTGTTTTTCATTTCCTCCCCCAGCCCTGAGAGACCTTCTAGGCCCCAGTATGGGGAAGGGGAAGGCAAACAGACTCCAGGACCTCAAACAGACTGAGTTTGGAGTGTAGGGAAGCCATGGTGACCAAAATATGTGAACCAGAATAGGTAATACCACCCCTCTTCATGTAAAAGGTAGGAAGACTTATGTGTTAGCTTTCCATTGCTATGACAAAATGCCTGAGAATAACCTGAAAGGAGAAAAGGTTTCTTTTAGCCACAATCTTCAGTTTTCAGCCCATGATCAGTTGGCTCCATTGCTTTTAGGCCTGTGGTGAAGCAGAGACATCATGGGAGGAGAGCATAGGGTGAGAGACATGCCTTGTGCCAGCCTATTGGATGGTGCTACCATATTCAGGGAAGATCATCCTCCTCCGTTTGCTGTCCCACATGCCAATCATCTCCAGACACGCCCCCACAGATACACCCAGAAGTGTGCTTTACTAACTTCCTAGCTGATTCTTCATCCAGACATGTTGATGATCAAGATTAACCCTCACACCTTACCATAATACAGTTCCACTTGTTTCCCCACATGCTGCCCTTTGCCCTCTTGTTGCTGTAGATTTCATAGATACATGAGTTGTACACCCTTAAAACAATAATTTTTCGTTAAGCAGTTAGTTGCCTTTCAAGGAAATTAGAAAGATGAAGTATTGTAAGCCACCCACGTATTTACCATTTGGGTTGCTTTTGACTCCTTTTAGAGCTGGGTCTCATCCACTGTCACCTCCAGCCACCATGGGCCACCTTGTACTTCAGGTGGGGGATCAGTCTTCTCCATGGTTGTAGCCGCTGTGGTTTTCAATATCTAAAACCGTCCCTTTTAATCCTCCTTATCTCTGGTCTTGCCATTCCTGAGGAGGAAGTGCAGTTGACACTACTGTCCCCTGATTGTAATGTGTCTTTTATCTCTGCTGCTTTCAACATTTTCTTTATCTTGACTTTTCAGCAACATGACTAGGATTGTTCTACATTTACTTTTATTTGTCTTGCTTTTGGTTTTGCTGATCATTCTGGAGAGATATCTGAATTGCTATTTTTCACCAACTGGGAACTTTTGACTATTTTCTTCAAAACCCCCCCCCCCATTCTGGTCTTTGCCCTTAATTACAGACACGTTAAGCTCATTGAGCGTCTCCCTTGTCTCCAAGGTGCTTTTTGATATCTTTCAGTTTCCTTTCCTTGGTGTTACTTTGGTGGCCTGTCTTCAGGTCCCCGGACTGTTTCTTTCGGTGTCTTTAATCCATAAGTCTGGTCAGGAAATTTTTCATTTGAAGACTGTACTTTTCAGCTCTGGAACTCCCATTCAGACTTGCGTTTTTAAATGTTAAAAAACTGTGGTAAATACCCGTAGGACGTTTGCCGTCATGTTTGAAGTGTAGTTTCCAGTGGTGCTAAGCGTGTCTACACTGTTGTGCCACCGTCCCCCACCCCCATCCACCCACAGAGTCCTTTCTCATCTTGCGAAGCTGCAATTGTCCCCATTCCCCTCCCTCCTGTCCCCCGGAAGCCCCATTTTACTTTCTGTCTCCACAAAATACCCCGCTCTAGATACTTCACGTAAGTGGGCTCGACAGTATTTGTCCTACTATGATTTACTTATTTCACGTAGCATTTGTCTTCAGGGTTTGTCCAAGTCAAAGCATATGTCAAAATGCCCTTCATTTTTTAAGGCTGACGATACAAGCCTTACACGCCCATGCCACCTTTCCTTATCCATTCATCTATGGGTGGACAAGTTGGTCACTTCAGTTTTCAGGCCATTGCAAAGAGCACTGCTGTGAACATGAGTGCGACATGGATTTTTAAATTTATATTTCAAATGCTCATTGTTAGTATATAGAAATACAACTGGTTTTCAAACATGGGCATTGTGTGCTGTGAACTTGCTGAAATCATTTTGTATTTGAGGGATCCTTGTTGTAGCCTCTAAAGGATTGTAACGTTTTCTATGGTCTATAGACAATCAGGCCAGCCACCAGTAAGCACAGCTGTTATTTCCTCCTTGCCTCTGTGTGTGTGATACTGGGCATTGAACCCAGGGATTCTCACATCCTAAACAAGTGCTTTGCCGCAGAGTTGCATCCTCAGCCCTTTTTAAGATTTTGAGACAGTTTGCTAAATTGCCCAGATTGACCTCGAATTTGTGATCCATCTGCTTCAGCTCCCTAGGAGCTGAAATTACAAACCAATTCTTTTCTATTTCTTTTTCACACTTTATTGTACTCGCCAGGACTTCCAGTACATTGTTGAATAGAAGTGGTAAATAGATACCCTTGCCTTGTTTCTGGTCTTAGGGGAAAATCGACAAGTCTTTCACTATGTGGAGTGATGTTAGCTGTGGTTTTTCCCCTGTCCTTCACCAGTTTGAGGAAGCACCTTCTGTTCCTAGTTTGCTAAGGTTTTCATCATAACTGGATGTTGGATTTTGTCCAGCACTTTCCTTCATCTATCTAAATGATCGTATAATTGTTCTTCTTTAGTATGCAACATAATGAATTGCTTTCACTGCTTGTCTAATGTTGAACCAGCCTTGCATTCCCAAGAGAAACCCCATTTGGTCGGAATGCAC
Organism: Cuniculus paca; assembly: GCA_004365215.1. Taxonomy (NCBI): domain Eukaryota; kingdom Metazoa; phylum Chordata; class Mammalia; order Rodentia; family Cuniculidae; genus Cuniculus; species Cuniculus paca. The sequence continues at coordinate 2,438 of RJWT010031131.1, read as the reverse complement.
TGCTTTTTTATGTATTGCTGGGTTTGTTTTATTACTGTTTTGTTGAAGATTTTCGCACATGTATTCATAAGGTTTATTGGTTTTTAGTCTTTTCTTTGATATCAGAATAATACTGTCCTCATAAAATGAGGTGGGAAGTATTCTCTCCTCCTCTGTTTTCTGGAATATCTTGGATAGAACTGGTATTCACTGCATGTTTGCTAGAATTCATCTGTGAAGTCATCTGGGCCTGGGGTTTTGTTTATTGGGAACTGTTAAACTAAGAATTCAATTTTTAAAATTTATTTATTTTTGCAGCACTGTCCTTTGGGCTCAGGGCCCTTGCACTTGGCTACATCCCCAGCCCTGTTTTCTTCATTTATTGATTGATTTTTAAATTTTAAGACAGGGTCTTGCCAAGTCACTAAGCTGCCCAGGCTAGGTTTGAATTTGTGATCATCCTTCCTCAGCCTCCTGTAGTGCTGTGACTACCTGGAACACCAACACATCTGGCCAAGTTAATTCATTTTCTTTCATAAACACAGCCACAGTCAGGTTACCACTTTCTGGATACAAATTCTGTGTGAATTTTATGCCACTGTATCTTTCCCTGGATTGGCCCATTTAATACATACTGTTAATTTATGGGCATGGAGCTGTTTATACTGTCATCTTGTTATTCTTCTAATATTTGTAGTCAAGATGGTGACCTCACTTTCATTTCTGGAGTTTCTAATTTGTATCCTTTCTTTTTTGAGTACCCCAGAGTCAGCAGAGACTTGCCAAGTGTATTGATTTTTTTTTCCAAAGAACTAACTTTTGGGTGAATTTATTTTTCTATTTTTAGTTATACTCATTTCTATTCTTGTCTGTATTGTTTTTGTTTTTTCCCCTTCTGCTTTCTTTGTGCTTAATTTGCTCTTCTTCTAGTTTCTCAAATGAAACCTGAGATTATTTATTTGGCCTAAGAATTCTTTGACCTATGAACTGTTTACAGGCATTTGTTTAACTTCCAAATATTTACTGATTTTCCAGATATCTTTTTATTGCTGATCTCCAGGTTAAGTACCTTGTGGTTAAAGAATAGACGTTGTATGCTTTTAGATTCTTTAATGGTTAATTTTTTAATGGCCCAGGATCTGATCCATTTTGCGAGTGTTCCATTTGCACTGCGAAAGAGTAAACGTTCTGTTAGTGCTGCCGAGGGTTGGTAAACAAAGTCAAGTTGATATCCTGTCCAGGTCTTCTCTACCCTTGCTGCTTTTCTGTGTACGTATTTTACTGATTACTGAGAAAGAAGTCAAGACTGCAAATGCAATCGGGTGCTTCCTCCTTCAGTCCTATTGGTTGTTGCTGCATATGGTTTGGAGCCCTGGCACTGGGGAATACACATTTAGGACTCTTGGGTCTTCTTGGTGAATCAGTCTTTTCTCATTACATAACAGCCCTGCTTGTCTCTGGCAATTTTCTTGGTTCCCAGGTCTTCTTTGATATTAACATAGCCATATCTGCCTTGTTCTCATGAATATTGCATACTTGGTATAGCTTTTTCCATTCTTTTACTTTTAATCCATCAACTTGAGAGATCAGCAAACGTTTTCTGCAAAGAGCTAACAAGTAGATATTTGGGGGTTTCTGGGCCACATTTGAGTTCTATCACCTCTTGCTTCCCCTCCTTTTTTTCCTACAACAATTAAAAAATGTAAAAGCTGATCTTTAAAGCTGACCTGTAGTTTGTTAATTCCTAATCTACACAAACATTTGTAAAGCATTTCTTAGAGACAGCATCATCTATTCGGGCTCTGTTTATTTCTTTAACCCAACAGGACAATGGTACAGTGAGATGAGAGCTGGTGGGCATGGGGTCTGCCAATGCTCTGTGTTACCTGTGCATGAGCAGAGCTGGCATCTTTTGGTTTCTCTTGAGAACTGGTTAGCTCTTCCTGGTACTTGGTATGCAAGGAACGTTGAATTTCTATCCCGGACATTTTGTTATGTTAGAAGACTGGATCTTGTTAAAATCCTCTGGAGAATATTGATTTTCTTCTCTTCTGCTGTTCCTCTTTCTCCTCCTCTACCTCTTCCAGGGTCTCCCCCTCCTCTTTGATGCCTCCTTTCCCTCTTCCTCCTCCTGCCTGGCACCTTCACTCCAAGTTCTCTCTCCTTTGGGCAGAGGCTCCCTTGTCATTCCAGCCCTCCATGCTGAGGCTGTGCCTTTCCGAGCTTAGCCTGGGCCTGCATACGTGGTTGTTCAGACCTTTGACTTCTGCCCGCCCAGCAACCTGACTCCTTTGGCCTCACACTCATGCCAGACAGCACTGCTAGATCCGGCCTCCCTGTGTTGTCAGGGAACAGGGCCTAACAGCATGGCTCCCTCCTGGGCTCTCCTTCCCACTGGCCACCATCCTAGCAGTTCCTACTGTGTGTCGCTCCCTAGCATCCTCACTTGGTTGTTTTTT
>RJWT010031130.1:0-14470 GCA_004365215.1 Cuniculus paca | reverse complement strand
TATTTATATTTTTAATTAATATGGATTATAATTAGGAATATACCTGATTATAAATCTGGGCATTAAGGTGGATGAAGCAGATCAGGTTTAGGGATGAGAGCAAGTCATGCTGAAAGCTCAAACTCTATTTATCTCTACGGAGCATTCTGGCATTTACACCACCAGATAAAACTACCCAGTCATCTGACTCCTGATGTGCAGGGTATGTCAAGAGAAAGCCAGAAAGAAAATCAAAGCTTCTTCAAATAGAAGAGTCACCAGGCCAGAAAGCCTGGCCAGGAGCATGCAGATCTTCTGCTAGAGGCTTCCGTGACTTCCAGAAAACCCTTGTACTCGCAGCCCCTGTTTGCTAGAGGAGAGAAGAAATTTCTAATTTACAATGGCCATGACCATTTGTGAGGCAATCCATGCAGCTTCCACTCTTTTATATTTAATGGTGAAAAAGCATTTTTTTTTTTGGAACTGGAGATTGAACTCACGACCTCACACTTACCAGGCAGGCGCTTACACCACTGAGCTAAATCCCCAGCCTCCAGATGGCTATTTTTAAATGTTCATCCAAACTCTGTGCAGTGTTAGTAGCTATGTCAGGCCTGTGGGGAGGCAGCAACTCTTTCTGTTGGGATTCCTTAAACTCACCTCTTAGGAATCCTTATGAATGAGAAAACAGTTCATTAATTTCTTTCTTTTATTCATTCATTTATTTGTTCGTTCTTTATTCAAATAAAAATGGTTATTGGAACTCATCTACCTCAAGGAGGTAGCTGCTGTGCTAGGCATAGAGGACCCATCAGGATATGCAATGACTCTCCTGCCCCACAAGTCTCATGGTCTAATCAAAGTGACAAGGAAGGGCAAACAATGGTAGCAAAGAAGGAATATAGGTAATGGCAGAAGAGATACTAAGCAGAGACGTGATGGCTACTCCAGAACAGAAATGACACAAGCAGAGTGGCAGGACTATAAGGTGGAAGAGAGGCAGGGACAAAATGCTCTGGACAGACAGGGGACATGCTATAGAAGGGCAGCACAACTGCTCGAAGGCCAACTGGGTCATTCAGCTCCTATTCACAATCAGAAAATTGTAGAGCATGAGACTATGAAGGTACCAACTTTGGTGCCACTCGGGCATTTCATAATGTCAGAAAATAAGGCCCGGAATGGCAAGTGCTTGCCCAAAATACCAAAGGGAGTTGATTTTATGCAAGCTGGGTCTACAGGCTTCTGCCATAGACCTGCACCAGCCAGCCACTGGATTTTCCTTGGGGAGCTTTTTTTTTTATTATTATTAACACATACATGTGCTTGTGTACAAAGATATGTTATAGATGACATAATACAAAGAGGTAATGATAACCTTTGGGTTTAAAGAGAATACTTTTTACTTCATTAGTAGCTCTTTGTGAATTAGGCTGAAGTCTAATATTTGATTACATTAAATAAATCGTCATGACTAGGAGAAAAGCAGCTGCCTTCCTAGCTCTGCTTCACAGCTGAGAGGAGGCACTTCGGTACTGAATCACCTTAAGACACAGTAGCAAATCTCAGTCTTTGTGAGCACTGTGTGAATACAAGTGCAAAGATGAATAGTGAACACATGAAATTATGCTAAAAATTAAATTGCTATTGTTAAGGCAGCCTCAGCATAAGCCCTCAGCAGTCAATGGGAACAGTCCCCAAATAGGAGAAAGTCCAACCAAATAAGGATGACACGTAATGTGATTATTTCCTTATTACATGACCTTAACTCTCCTGGAACTGCAAAATTCTACTCCTTTGCATCTTTCTTTCCGTCCTGCTAACTGCACGACTTTAGTGGATGTCAGAACAGTCCTCACATTTTTTTCTATCAAGTCTACTAAAAGGGGAAGAAGGTTCCTGTAGTTAATTGCAGGGTGATCTCCCACTCTTTGTTTTAAGGAAAGTTTAAACAAAATGATCACCCACTCTGGGGCTTTAAACAAAGTTCAAACAGAACAAAGTTTTCTTGCCAAGGTTTAAGGCAAATTTCCTCTGTCCAGATGGCTTCATCAGGCAGGCCAACATAAGAACCAAGACCTCACCCCTGCTGCCTTTTAATGCTGCTCCTTGATGGTTGCTAACGATCCCCAGCTGTCCTGCCTTGCTAGTTCCTTAGCCTTTCTCTGTCATCCACATCTGCCTGCAACTTGGAGGAGGAAAAAGAGATGCTGAGAAAGGACCGCCTTTCAAGCGACACAGGTGGGGCTTGAATGGTGGAACTGTGCACTGGGGGCCTGATTAGAAACTAAGTTTACTCAAAGAACCTTCAGGAAAAAACTAAAGGGTCATTTTTTATGTCAAGTAAATAAACCTGATGATGAAACATGCCACTAACTGCAGCAAATCCACCAAGAACCGAGGAGTACTGCCATTATACCCAGGAGGTGGCTTTTCCTATTGATGAGTCCACACATTTTCTAGGCAGCAGCCTACATCTGGATGGTGGCTGTGAAAATTTTGACACTGTTCCAACAAAATCTGTTCACCTTCTCTGCTGTTTTCCCCAGTTACTCACTTGAATAAAGCCCATCATCAGTAAGGTTCATTTGCCTCTGACCTGAATCAGATATAAGTGGGCCTTGTCCATGCCCTGTATTGATTGTTTCCCCTCTGTTTTCTTTGTGAACTGCAGTCATCTAGCCATGAAGAGTCAGAGTACCCTGAGGCAGGGACAAGATCTTAACACGTAAGCCTACCTACCGGAAAGCTCCATTTAAAAGTGCTTTGTGACAGAATCATCACACAGGGTCCACTGCATTTTGAAGGTCAAGGTCACCTCACTTATGTTAGTTTAAGTTTCTGTTCTACGCATGCACCTTTCCTTCCCCACATCCCGGTTCTTTTCCCCCTTTGGTTTTTACTTTTTTTTATTTTATTTATTTATTTTGGTGTTGGCAGTGGTAGTGCTGGGGATTAACCTCAGTCTTTGCACATGCAAAGCACATGATCTTCAGCTACACACCCTCAACTCCCTCGTATCCTATTTCTTGAAGGAAGCAAGCCCATTATCTTTAGCCTAAAACTTAAACATTTAGCTGACTTAGCAAGGTTTCGTTTATTTGCTTGTTTCTTTGTTTTTGCTCATATTAGGTTTGTTTTGGGCATTTTTGTTTTGTTTTGTTTTGTTGTTTTTTTTTTGAGACAAGGTCTCACTATGATTCAGACTAGCCTTGAGCTCACTTTGAGGCCCAGGCTGGTCTCAAACTTGCAATGATCCTCCTGCCTCAGCCTCCTGAGTGCTGGAATCACAGGCATGCACCACTACACCCAGCTTCTGGTACTTTCTACTCAGTCATCATTTCAGAATTCTCTCTTCCAATTGCTTTTTTCTTTTTTCAAGTGTTGACAATTGAATCCAAAGTGTCATGAATTTTAGGCAAATGCTGTACCTCCCAAGTGCTGAGATCACAGGCATTTGCCACCATGCCCAGCTTATGTTATGTTATTTATTATCAAGCCTTTTTTAAAAAAATTTTCAGAATATTAGAAAGAGAAGTTTGAGTTCCCTGGCTCAGCTGGCAAAACCAAAGCATGAGACTAAGAATAGTCTAGTGACAGGAGGATGGCAGACTTAGATCGAGGCTCTGTTTTTCGGATTGTTCACCCTGTGACACCAGCCACATCTGATGAATATCTGAGCCTTTGCCTTATCATCCATGAAACTAGAGGACACATTGTGGCTCTGGAGGTCAATATGGGAATTAAAGACGACATATAAAAAGCTTTGATCCCATATCTGGCACATAATTGTTGCTAAGAAAACTATTACACTGAGTCAAAATGTAAACCAAAGACTTTCCCTAAAGTAACCATTTTATCTATAAAGAGGTGATGCAGGAAAGCAGTGGATGGCTCAACAAGAAAGCAAACTTGCCAAAAAATGCAAGTGGCCAGTGACCGGAGTCTGCTCACACACAGTAGCCCCCTTTGTCTCTCCAGCTGCCCTTGGCATTTTCATGAGTAGAACTGCCACCAAACCCCAGCACCACACCTACTTCTGATTACAATGCCAATTTCAACCAGGTTAGCAAGGACAGAATACCACCTTCCAGACTTGATCACAGGTTTCACTGTGTTCCTGTACAGTCAGTGCCTAGAGCACTCCTGGCTCTTGGTGCAGCATTCAAATACAGTACCTTCTACTCAGGAAGAAAGTCCTAAAATGGAGCTTCCTGATATACCTCAATTTTTGGATTGATGTATTTCAATTTACAATTCTGACTCTTGCCCTTCAACAAAACTTCACTGCAAAGTATGTAAATACTTGATCCTTTTCTCTCACTGGTGGAAGGCCTCTACTCTGTCAGTCCTGCACATGTCCTAGGACTTAGCAGTTAAAGGCAAAACGCAAGTGCTGTTCCAGGGCTTCAGTAGTTACAGACCATAAAAAGACTTTTTGACAAAAGTAAAGATAATATGGAAAACAAGATGCTTTACCTTTTCACATCGTCCCAGGAAACAAGATAAACTTTTACAAGCTTCCTCCTTTAATGATTTATTGATGAACTGTATTATACAATATTGAAATCACATCTTAAAGAAACATTTTTCCTACTAGAAAGATACTGAGTGGTGTGAGGAAGGGGAAGCAAAAAGAATCAAGATGTAATACATATATATGCCAGTATCTACAATGAATATATTCATTATGTATCACAAACACATACTAACAAAAAATTTGAAAACAGAAAGATCGCTGCAAATCATTTCCAGAATTCTATCAGGCCCAAATATGTAAAGAAAGTTTAAAAGAAGCTCATTTTTCACAGAGTACAATATCCCTGGTATACATGGCCACCATCAAATGACTTCTGAACCTCACTAGTTTGCATTTTCCAGACTTTCCTCAAATCCTCCACATCACTTCTCCTTAAAGAGGGTTATGATGAAGCTGGACTCCATCCATACACATACAGATGCTCCTTCTTGAAGGCAAACTCAACTCTGAACTTCCCTCTCCAGGGATTCTGAGGTTTCCATGCATCTGCTACACCCCCCAAAATCTGCCTTCTATTCAAAAGAACAACAACAGGGTATTGAGTTTTTGTGAATATAAATAAAACATTATGTAATGATGAATCAACAATAGTAATAAGCCCTATAACAAAATAAAACAGCAGCAGCTGCACCCTGGAACAGATGGTGAGAAGCCATGCCTAGAAATCAGAAACAGCCTTTGTGCTGAATAAGGAAACAGAGGCACACTGGGCACTCCTGGAGAAACCCCAGTGGACCTCTGGTTTGACCAGCAGGAGGCCTGTCCTCTGAACAACCAGCACACAATCAAAGCAAGACAGTGGTGTGAGAATTTGTTTGGATCAATTTTCCTTTTCACCCTTGGCCAGCGGTACTGAGTGACATCTTCACAGAACCAACCTCCTTGCAGGTTCTAGCATACTCAGTTTCTCTAGCCACTGTCTGAGCAGTGCACAGAGCACATATTCTGCACATCTACAAGCCTTAGCTGAGATGTTCCTGGAGTCAGTGCTGATGTTCATGTACCAAAAGCAGCACTGCAGAGCGAGATGTCTGCAAGGTGATTCTCTATTCAAGGTTAGAGAGATCAGGAGATCACAGCAACTTCAGGTCTCATCTGCCATGGACTAAGATAATAACAATTTTGATTTTCTCTTCTGATAGTTGAGTGAAATTCGCAGATAAAATCAATTAGGCTAACAAGGCTTAAAGAGGAAAAGTTCTCTCCCGTTTCTCAGAAACCACGTGTCTTTAAGACTCTCCTACAGAATTGTGACTAGTATAAACACAGTTGCAAGGGGTATTACTTTTTTCATTTAGTTTTTAAGATCTTTGCAGGCAATAATAAAAACAGATTTATTATAGATATTCTAGTGTCATCAAAAACAAACTTTAGCAAAAAAGAATGATCATGAAATAGTTAAATAATAAATATAACTAAACCCTTTGTTAGCATCACATTGTAAAGTCATTCATCTTTCACTTGCTGAGCTATCAAATAAGCAAAGCCCTTTGTAGTCAACACACTTGTAATTTTTTTAAAAAGATTTGAGTTAATGTACTGACAGACAAGAAAGTGAAATGCCTCTTAGGCAAATCTGAAAAACCCGTTTTCCTGAGGAATAACCAATGTAGGACAAGGACAGTAAGTTAGGCTGGCTTCTGGGAAAAACATAGAACAGACTCAACTGGATGACACTATACATCTGTACCTGGACTGAGTGTGAGGAGAGATGAGGAATTACTGCCCTGACCAAAAAAGCAAAGTACTTTCCCATCCATAGAAGAACTGAGAGTTCCTGACACAGCTAGTTTCCTTCCTCCTTCCTCCACCCAAGGGTTCTGTTGGTCATTTAAGTACTGTGGACAATTGTGTGAACAATACATTGGGTCTCTGGGCTTGTGAGTGATGCTTTTCCTATCAAAGAAAGTGGAGCTGGTAATATAATGGTAATAACTGTCCACAGGACTTACTGAAATAAGTTAATATGAACTATTTGGGACTGTCCACATCTGCTGGCAAGTGTCAGGATATTTGGAACGGAAAATGAAAGAAGGAAGAGAAAAGATAAGCTGTTCCAAATTATTGTTAGGTCACAGCTAAGTTTTATCCAGAAAACAGAAAATTCTCCTTTAAAATAAAATCATCATATAAACTCTTATTTCCCTATCTCTCATTCCTTCTCCTTCTCTTACTGCCTTTTCTCACCTCTCTCCATTGTTATCACCTAACTGACATGAAATGGCTTGAAACAATACAAAAAATAAAATTTAAAAATATGAATTATGTTAGAAATTCAGAGGCAGGAATAATATACAACAGAAAACTGAGGCATAGGGAAATTTATAATGTACATAATCAGGCTACGAACCTCAAAATTATGCAAATTGAGCTCCAGATTTTATTATGAAATCATTTGTAGTCAAAGTGAAAAAGAAAATAAAAGTATGTGTTTCTTATTGTGCAAATCAGGATTGGAAAAATTAAAAATTCATTCTAATCCTTGAAATATGACTGACTAGCTATATTTTCTCCAATGAAACTATACTTTCCTTTTGCCAAATAAGAAATAGATTTGTTCCACTTGTTTGTTTTTGTTTTTGTTTTTGTTTTTGGTACCAGGAATCAAACTCAGGACCTCAAGTTTGCCAGGCAGGCACTGTGCCACTGAGCTTATCACCGGCTCTGTTCTACATTTCATAGTAACAGACATAATGAAAATTAATGAAGTATCTTATATAGTAAATTCATGGAACAGATAGTAGATAATTTTCACAGTGGTTTGGGACTCCCCCCCCAAAGCATACCTGAATATTAAGTATACATAATATTTATAAAACAAAAAGATTAGGTTCTGCTTCACTGAAGCTTGGCCCTTTTGTTACTGAGTTTTTGTCTTTCTTTCTTTCTTTCTTTCTTTCTTTCTTTCTTTCTTTCCTTTCTTTTTTTTTTTTTGCTATAATTCTTTTGTAAAGCAAGATGTACCTCTATCCAATAACTGTGATGAAGACTTAAAAGAGATAAATTATTTTACAGTGATTATAGGGGCACTTTTACCCATTTCACCTTTTGAAAAGACTATAAATAGCTACTAGAGAAAATAACGACTAACCTTAAAAAAATAGAAAAGATTGTTTTGAAATTGCTATCTCTAACCTTTTGAAATTTCAAAAGGAAATACAGTACCAGCAATTTTAAAAACAAACAGAACTTTAATAATTTTTCAGCTTCATTTCTACATCAACCATACACAGAAGAACAAAATTCAATGGAGAATTGCTAAATTTTAATTCTTAACATTTACTTTGCCTGAAAAAGTTTACACATCATTTATGTTCTTGCTATCTGGTACTAATTGATATGATAGTGACCTATATATAAAATATTATTATAATTATTCCATATTATTACTTAAGTATATTGCATATAGCATAGAACCTTTAACATAGGCACTTAATTAGTGACACAAGTCATGAAACAGAAATAAAGGAAAAGCAATCTAAAAGAACAAAATTTAGGAATCTGAAGACAGTATGATAATTTACTAAGAAAATCTATGAGAAAAGTAATAGAAATAATGAGATGATTTGGAAAATTGTCTGAATTTAAAAAAAAAAAGAACTATCAAAAAGTTGCCAAGATTCCTATATACCTTAAGCAATTACCATTAAGAAGATAAAATGAGAAAAACTTTCCTTTTTTTTTTTTTTTTTGTGGCACCAGGGATCAAATGCATGACCTCACACTTGCCCTTGTCTTTTTGAGACAGGGTCTTGCTGCGTAGTTCAGGCTGGCCTTGAGCTCACTTTGTAGCCAGGCTGGCCTTGAACTTGGAACCATCCTCCTTGAACTTGGAACCTCAGCCACCCGAGTGCTAGGATTACAGGCGTGCACCACCATGCCCGGTGAGAAAAACTTTTCCATTCAAAATCACAATAAAAAAATTCGTGGACTGCAGGGGAAGAGAACAAAAAGTCAACAAGAAGCAAGTCCTCCCTGTGAATCAGCACCATGTGCAGGCTGCTTGGGAGAGAGCCAGATGCCAACCCCTTCTACTGCACTGGCTGGGAAACAAGAAGGGCCAATGCCCCGCCACTCCTGTAAGCAAATGGCTGATCCAGAGAAACACAGGCTGCAATGATAGCTATTGAAGTAAAATACAATTTAATGCTTGTAGCATTTAGTGTCTCACTGACTTTTCAGGTCTAAAGCCAATGGTCCGATCATCTATTCAGAGGATAGCAATACACAATGTAGCATCTATGGGGGATCTCCTTCTGAAAGTGGTAACCATTGTTAATTCCCTATCATCTTGTTTTGAAGTCCTGTATTATTTTCATTGTTTTGTTGGGTTGGTTTTATTCCATTTTGTTTTGTTTGATTTTATTATACCCCATGGCATGGGGAGCTATTTCAAAGATAACAAGATATATTATGGCAGCCATTTTGATTTTACTCTTATCTTGTTTTGAAGTCCTTTATTGTATTCATTGTTTTGTTTTTATTGGTTCTATTCTGTTCTGTTCTGTTTGATTTTTACTATGTCTGAAGGTATCTGTAGCTATTTTGAAGACAAGAGACATTATGTTCATTGCTGATTTCCTATTGTTTTGAAGTCCTCTGTCACTTATGCTGGTTTGTTTTGATTGGCTTTATTCTGTTTCATGTTGCTTGGTTTTATTCTCTTTAAAATATAAATTAAAAATAAATTTAAAAATAAAAATTAAAAATTAAATTAAAAATTAAAAAATTAAAAAACAAAATTACAATAAATGATAAATGCATGCCAAAAAACCTAGTTAACTATACTAATCACTGATAAATTAATTCATTAAATCATATGAGTTGGTAACCATGACTTACCAAATATCTGTGAAAAATAAATAACAGGAAGAGAATGACTAACATAAATAAATAGAAAAACTGACCCCAGGAAAAACAAAGTTAGTTCAAGAAACCAAAAAGAATCTTTTAAAATGGTTCTGTAGTAGTCTTGAAAACATTGAATGATGTCACATCTACTGGGGGAAGAAAAGACTAGCATAAAGAGAAGCAATTCAGAAATCAGAGAACATGACAAATCTGTACAAAACAAAAAATACCTGTGTCAAAACAAAATATATAGAGACAAAAGAGTAAACTAGATGCGGAAAAAATCTAAGCCAGTGATTTAGATAATTAAATTCAGATCCTAGAGCACAATAAAAATACAAGGAGACAGAACTGTAATTGAAAAGGCAAGCAAGAGGAGGAAAAATCCAAGGTGCTCTTTTCCAGTTCAAGAGGAACAAGTAGCAAGTTATCAAAAGAACTAATAAATAAGCTTTTGCCAAACTGAGGAAGATCCCAAATTCTAAGAATAAGAGGGCCCTTTAAGGGTAGGGGGGAAATGAATGAAGGAAAGATCCACAACTAGACACAAAAGTTGTTTAGGTAAAGAGAAAATTCTAGTGATTACCAATAAAACAAATAGATTATCTATAAGGAATGGGAATAACACTGATGTCAGACTTCTCATCACCACACTAAATTCCAAAGGAGCAGCAATGCTATTGATTTTTGAAAAGAAATTTGTTTGAATTTAAAATGGCTGTGCCACACCAAATTATCAATCAAGAATCAATAAAGACATCTTCGAACATATAAGAACTCAGAAATATTACCAGAATTAGCTAAGTAAAAGAGCAACCCCCTCAAAAAAATAAGAGTTTTAAAAGAAAGAGAACATCTGATTGTGACCCAGAAAAAAATAAAAGCTGCTGAAAACAACTAATGAGATCTGTCCAATACCGACATTTGAGACCATTTATTTTGAGTGACAAGATTTTTAGTGACACAGCATTGCCTTTCCTTTAAAATGGACACAGTCAAGTGACTTGCTGTTTTGGGGGTTTCAGTTTTTAGACATCTTTAGAGCAATAACAAAAGAGTTAATTTTATTAAAGGAAAAATGTAAATGACATAAACCTAGACAATTTGGAAATGATAAAGATCAGAAGTTGAAGCAGGAAAGGGAAGTGAGAGGTAGTAAAATATGATTCCTCATGGGGATGTACATTAGAACATGATAAAGCAGGAAAGAAAGCTTATGAGTATGTTCTATAATGAAATAAAGAATTTTCTTGATCAGAAACAGCCAAATGAGAACACACCACTCTTCCTTCCTCAAATGTAATAAAACATAAAGGGAAATGAAAAGATATAAACCCATAATATCACAGAGAACTAAGTGGAGGGGAACTACCAGAGTATGAGAGATTTATTTCAAAACATTTCTGAAAGATGAATAGAGAAGTAGCAATGATTAAAACAGACTGAAAGGAACCTCAATACAGAATTCACTGGGAGGAACTTGCAGTGGACAGCAGTGCACCAGAAGCGTAAAAAGGTGTGAGAGAGAGTAGGGATGAGAAAAGGGGGTCAAGTAGGAAGATTAATCAAAGGTCTTCATCTGGAAGAGTCACTCATCCTTTCCCTTCAGTCCCACCCCTACCCCTGCACCTGACTGACAGACGACTACACATTATCTCTAGGTCTTCCCCACAAAATGGAAGGGTTCTCTGCTGAATAAATTAAATGACCTCTCTGAAGAGAACTAGGAAGCTAATAAGAAGTCTCCCTCATTCTGATATTTGGGCACACCCAAAATAAAAGGTAGCTCCCCACCCTTCCTATATAAACTAGCTCCACAATCCAGAGAACTACTGGACACCATTCTCCACAACCCCGTGCACCCTCAGCCTCAAGCACAAATGGGTGGGACAGACAAAGAAGGGAAGTACAACAGGATAAAGGTAAAAGATCAAACAAAACACTTGAGGAGCTGAGGATATAGCTCTGCAGCATAAGCGCCTGCCTAGCAAGTGCAAGATCATGAGTTCGATTCCCAGCACCAAAAAAAAAAAACAAAAAACCCTTGAAAAACTGATCCCAGGAGAAACAATATTGAAACAATCAATACTAACTATTAAAGAATCTTCAATAAGTATTCTCATGTGTTAATGTTTTATTAGAGTAAAAAATACATACAGAAAAATGAGCAAGTTATAAGCACAGAGCTTGAAATAAGATCACAAAGTAACTACTACCTATATTACCTAAAATAAAATAAAGACACCTGGGTGTGGTGACACATGTTTCCAATCCCAGCACTTGGAAGGCTGAGAAACAGGGAGGTTGCTCTGAGTTCAAGCCCAGCCTAGACTATATAGTGAGTTGAAAGCCAGTCTGAACTACATAGCAAGATCCCATCTCCAAAAAAACAAATAAAATAATGACAACAAAAACATAACCAGCACCTAGAAACCCTCTAGGCCCTCTTCCTGCCACTACTACCTTTCTCTCCTCAAAAAAATCTGACTCCAAGCTCTAAAATTTTTTTCTGTTTGGATTTTACATAACAGAAGTATTTGGTGAGTACATATATTTCTAGCTTCTTTCTCTACACAACATGTTCCTAAGATTCATCTCACAAACTGTTATGTGCAGCAAGAGTCCACTCCTTACTACTGAAGAAGAGTAATTTCATTGTAAGAATGCATCACAATTTCTTCTGTCACTAGTCATTTGTCTCTTACAAATGATGATACTATAAACATTTTTACCTGCATTTTGGTGTACATATAACACATTTCTGTGTTGGAAGTAGGAACAGAAATAAAATTACTGCATCACAGGGTATACTAAATTCAACTTCAGTTGATAATAGCAGACAATAGTCCAAAATGGTTGTCCCAAATTACCTGGGAGCCAGCAGCACACAAGGGTCCTCATTGCTCTCGCATTCTTCCCAGTGCTTAGTAGAATCAAGTTTGGTTTTTGTTTTTTATAATTTAGCCATTTTAACATCTATATAATGCTAGCTCTACTTCATTCCCTGATTAATAGTGAGGTTAAGAATTCTTTTATATTTATTGACTGTTCAGATGTAGACATTGGACATCTTTTGTGTAATGGCCATCCCATTCTTTTGCCCACGTTTATTGTGTTGGTTGTCATTTTATTATCCAGCGTTACATTCATAAGAGGCTCTTTAATGTTGTATACTGGATATGAATTTATTAGAAGTTCTAGGAACATGGCAGACCAGGAAACAGCAGGAAAAACAGCCTCCCTGAGAGTCACCATCCAGATGCTGGAATATAGCATTGTGAGGAAGACAAGAAGGAAGGCAGTGGTGCCCCTGGACCCAGGAAGAATCTGAAGTGTGAATTGAAGCCCACAGAGAGAGTAAAAGAAAAACTTCAACAAAGAAGGCAGTAGCTGCGGCGCCTTCTCCCTGAGCCGGACTCACTGCACTGTTCGAACCTGGGAATGCATGGTCACAGTGACAGTAATGGCTGACAACCCCAGAGGCCTCTGCAGAGAGACTCAGCAGTGGAGGAGAGCAGTGGATGTGGAGGACTGCACTGGCTGTGAGTGCAGAAGACTCGTTTCTCCCGCGGGGAGACAGTCGTGAGCCATTTTGGAGTTGGGCCAGATAAGCCCAGACCCCAGAACTGCTGCCAGCTTCCTCTAGCAGCTCCTAGCTGGGTGCAGACCCATGGAAATTGCTTGGACTATAGCAAGCCCAATGAGTCTGGTCTCAGGGCAGGCCTGCTGAGATCATCTACTCCTCTACCATAAAGCAACTGCAGGCTTGCTGGGATAGAGTGGCACAATTCAGGACTCTGTCTCCACAGGCTGTGTATTAGTAAAACCAGAGAGAATTCTGGAGGTGGACTATTTGTCTTTTTTTTTTTCATGTTTGTTTGTTTGTTTTGTTTTAGTTTTTTTTTCTCTCTCTCTCTCTTTCTCCTTCATTGCTTTTTATGAGTGTGAGAGTGGTTCCTAATTTCTTTATGAGTGTGATTCTGTTCTGTTCTTCCTTTTATCACTTCCAGCTCTCTTTTCCTTCAGTCTTCTGTACCACTTTCCCCAAGTTGGCAGGATTCACCTTTGTCCTCCAACCTTACTTATAATTTCTTTCTCTTCTTTCACTTCTCTATTTTCTCCTTAATTCATTTTAAATTTTAACCCTGAGGGCAAAATTAACACATTATGGACTTACATATTGCATATAATTATCTGGTTTGTCTTACATTTTGTTATATAATCACAAATCTAGTTCATATGGTTAAAAGTTGCAAATTAAGGGTTAGCTCAGTTTGTTGTTTTATAGGCTGTGTTTGATGCTATTGGTACCACTACAGCCAAAATGGCAAAAGTGTTCTAAACAGCGGTTGCTCCTCATAATCCATGACTGAGGCTAACTAAGGGTCACAGAAAATACTGTGGGACAGTGCCACAGAACCAGGGACTAGGCCAAACAAGTTAACAACTTCTCATCTCCAACAAACTGAAAAAGTAAGATCTTCCAACAGACTCAAAACCCAAAAACCAGCTACACCTGGAAGATACCTCAGAGAAGTAATCATCACCAAAGGGTTCTGAATACTACCAATAAAGCAACACACAATAGGTAACTTACAAACATCACCCCAGGAATTAAACTAAAAAAAGAAAAGAAATGAGAAGACACTTAAACAAGATGCAACCCCAGACATCCAGTTCACCAAAAGCAAATCCAGGGGGCAATGAGGTGGGACAATCCAAAAGCCCCCCACCAGGTCTCTCTGAAGTGGAAACAACAAAGCAATTGAATGAGGCTCTGGAAAAAATGAAATCAGAAATAATCTCTCAGATAACTGCAGAGATTACCAAAATATACACCATGCTTAGCAATGTTAGAGCAGATACAGACAAAAAAATAGATGAGCTTAAGCAAATTATGGAAGCGTGGCATAGGAAAGAAATGGAATCCATAAAGCAGATTCAAGCAGATATCCAGGAGCATAAAAACTCCACTGAAAGTGTTTGAAGCAGATCAGGCCAATGTGACGACAGGATCTCAGATATTGAAGACAAGCTTGCAGTTAATGACCAGGAAAAGAAAGATTTCTCAAAAATAGCAAGGGACCATGAGAAATCAAT
>RJWT010031129.1:0-14679 GCA_004365215.1 Cuniculus paca | reverse complement strand
TATTGTAATCTTTCATAATATGCAACTACTGAGTTTGTTTTTGTGGCACAAAGTGTTAGACTATACCAATCATGTCTAAATTCTTTAGCCATAACTAACTTACTACATTCAAAATAGTGGGAGAGCACTGAGCAATTGTATATAGGCGCAGGACTTATCTAGAGGTGAAAGAGGTACCACAGTGCCTTAAAATTAATTTTCCCATTAGGAAAAGATGCCAGTATGAAATAAATTGATCAAAAGAAACTCTTTATGATACAGGCAAAAATCACCTTGCAGTTTTTTTATATATAACAGAGCACAAACATTTTGTCGAAGAGCTTAATGATTTTGAGAACACTTTTGATCATTTTGGAATTTTCAAACTTCTTAGAGTACTGAATATATTTAAAATGGAGGAAAGAAATAACTCAACTGAAAGTTTTAGTGTTTTTTAAATGCTGAAAAATATTTTTTTCTTTGTTAGACTGACCATCAGTAATGCTATGAAGTGATGATTCAGAGACAGAGTGAGTGAGATGTCTATTCTTGTCCTAAGTCAAGGCATTCACTAAAAAAAAAAATTGCTTCAGGCCATAACTTTGGCATGTCATGGGTTAAATAAAGGTCAACTGCAAGTGAAAAATAAAAATCGGTTGATCTTTTGGTGTTAAAGGTGCAAAATAGTTATCATTTTAGATGCTTTAAGTGCTCTATAATTCAAGGATTTTGGATTTCTTTTTCCCTCAACTGAGAATTTTCAGGCAAGTGCTGTCCATAATGTATACGAGTGCCTTGGGGCATTTTGAAGGGGAAAAGGAGACAATTTACCATGTTAAAAAAAATATTCTTGCCTATACAGGCTTTTGCATGATTTTAGCAGTTCAGTGATACTGCTGGCTCACAGGAGTGAGAGTGATCTTTTACATTTAATTTTTATCAATAGTCATTTGGAACATAGATTTCTATAGAACTAGGTTCTAATCCCATCACTGGCTCACTGTTAATTTCTGGTAAAGATGTCGAAACACAGACTTGTAATTCCTTTTAAAATTTACTCTAACGTATTTGTCTTTGTCAGGGAAGGGGTGAAGGGTTATGAAGGCAAATGATCAGTCAGAGAGAGCTCCAGAGTGTCACATTCCCCTGGGTTTTAATCTTGGCTCGGTCGCATTCTTGTTTTTTTTTTTTTTTTTCCGGCACCGGGGATCGAACTCGCGACATCGCGCTTGCCAGGCAGGCGCTTACACCACTGAGCTAAATCCCTGGCTCCATCGCATTCTTTAGAGGGCATGGGAGAGGTGCCTAGTACCCAGGGTTGTTGAAAGGACACCTGTGGTCGTACCTTCACCCAGTAAGAGCTCATTCAAGCCAACGTGTATTTGGTTTATTATTATCTCAGTCCATAGCATCTTCTGCCACAAAAAGTATCTGAAGCAGTAAAAACCAAATAGAGGGCTACCTAATTGTCTGGCACTACTGACAAATACTGACGGCTGTGTAATAATGTCATTGGCTATTGTGTGATGAAGTGTCACATAGATGGCACAGATGTGGGTCACATTTTTCTAAGTAAATGGAGACATTCTGGGATTACCTGTGTAAGTCAGGTAATTTTCCAAAGGCAATCTCCATGATTGGAGATTAGATGAGAGGTGTGTAGAGAACCTTATAATAATACCCAGGACAAATCAGACTCCCTCAATTTTTGGCAAAATTAATTTTTTGATTCCAAAAGAGTAGGCAAAGTTTCCACACATCTTTGCTAGAGATGATGAGAAAACATAGACTATTCCAGAATTGGCATGTTCTCCCTATTAAATGAGAAGCGAACTATCTCACCTGCATTCCTTTTAGGTGAAAAGACCTTGTTAAATTTGTTTGCAAAGGCCAAGGAACAAAACCAGCAATAATGAACTAGTATGTAATAAAATTTTCTCATTTTAAGAAAAGCCTCTCCTCTCAGAATACAAAAACAGATGATTTTTCTATTAAGTATGAATTCTTTACTATAGTGAAAAACTTTCCTTTGACTAGTAATAAGTGATTATGAAAATAAAAGCTTATTGCTGATCATGGCAGCCAACCAGAGAGCTCGGGATTTGAAGAATTGGTAGACCCTCTTAGTGAGAATCAGCCTGAAATTCTGTATATTTTGAGGACATCTGTTCTTATTTGCTTATTCATAGAAGAGAGGATTCTGTTATTTTTAGAGCTATAAGGGGGCTTCTAGGCACTGCACATAGAAGATAGTAAATATTTACTGAATAAATGCATGAATATATGTGAGTGGTCCTCATTGTTGAAATCCTTCCTACATTTTATATACTCCAGAGAGTTATTTACCCTGTGCTTGAACATTTTAGGTTACTGGTAGCTTACAAAACTCCATGGCAGTCTTTTTCATTGGTAGATCACTCTAATTATTAGATCCTTTCTTTTTTCTTGAGTCAGATTTTATCACTGTGTAATTTCTACCCTTAGGTTTTAGTTTGGTTTTATGGGGGAACATTAAAATAAATCTACTTCCCCTTTTCATGAAAGTACATCACGTATTTTAAGGCAGCTATCATGTCCCCCGTATAATTCTTTTTTTCTCCAAGCTAAACTACCCTTTCCTGGGTGATTGTGTTTCCAGGTTCCTAGCCATCTTTAGTCTCTTTTTCCCTTTTTTTCTTTCTTTTTTTTTTTTTGGTTAATAGTTCTAATATATTTATTTGTAATAAGCAAATTTTGAGCCCAGAATTGTGATAAGTAATCTATATGCATTATTTTATTTAAACATTTATACTGACCACAAAAATATATTTCTATTAATAAAAACACTGTCAAGACCACTTAGCTAAGAGGCACGATTTGGATTCATTGTTTCTAAATAACTACAAAACCACATGCAAGTTAGTTATCCTTTCTGGGCTTCAGTTTTTTCATCAGTACAGTGGGGCATTATAATGATTCCCATCTCCTAAAACTGTTGTGAAGTACAATAGCGTTAACATTTGTAAAGCACTTAGAAAAGCATATGGCTTATGAGAAGTATTGTTCATGTTTGTGAACCAAGCAAGCTAGTTTATGCTTTTACTCTACACTGCTCTCCCTCCCTACAAAGTGTCTTTTAAAGTGAGAGTGGCATACTGAATAAGTCTCCAACATATATCTCACCCTAGCTCCTGGAATTTGCAGGTGTGATCTTATATGGCAAAAGAAATGTTTTGCAAATGTGAATAAATTGAGGACCATGAAAAGGGCAAATTATCCTGGGTTATCTGGGTGGGGCTCATGCAATTATATAGTTCTTATAAGAGGAATGCAGAAATCAGAGTGAGAGAGAAAGACATGACTGAGGAAACAGAGGTTTGAGGGACGTTCTTTGAAGATGGAGGAGGGGACCATAAGCCAAGAAATACAGACAAGTTTTATAATCTGAAAAAAAAGGGAAGAAATAGGCCCTCTTTTAATGCCCTTGGATAGAGCTAGCTCTGGCAACATAACTCTAGGAGAGACAAACTGATTTCAGACTTCTGTCTTATAGAATTGCAAGAGAAAACATGAGTGTTGTTTTAAGCCACTATGTTTTCGATAATTTTTTTTCTGTTTTAGTAACAGCTACTGGAAACTAATATAGTGTTATCAAAACTATCTGAAACCTTGAATTATATTTCAGTGTATCAATAAGTGCATACTTTAGGAAAGTTTATGTTGAGTTATTAATCAGCTGTCTGTAGGGACAGGAATTTTAGTAACTTGGAACCTAACTAAAAATTAAATTCACATAAATTTATGTTTATCAGTGAACACATTATAAGAATCTTTGTGAAGGCTTTGCTGAAAGTAATACTTACTTATATTATAATCCTCTAGAAAATCACCTGAGGAACATGCATAATTTATTCTTTTTTTGTAGAATCATGTTTTAGTGTCCTAGGGTTCTCATAACACATTACTGCAAACTGGGTGGATTAAAATAACGAAAATGTATTCTCTCATAGCTTTGAGGCCCAAAAAACTCAAATCGAGTTGTTGACAGCAATGAGCCCTTCTTGAGGAGTTAGAGAATTCCTCCCTTCTCTTTGAGAACAACCTTACCCTCAAAACCAATTGGCGCACTTTTCTATGTCTGCGTTCTCTGTCTCTTCTCTTCTTGGAATGTCAGTCCTATTAGATTAAGGGTCCTACTCTACTTGACTGCAAACTCTAATTTACATCCTAAGTACACCTCTGAAGACTATTTCCAATTGAGTTCACGTTACAGGTATCAGGAGTTAGGACTTCAACATATTTTCTTGGAGGGAAAACATAATTTAACTAACAAAAACAGGGAAAAGTAGAAACACCAAAGTGCCTGGAGACCCCATTCAGTAAACGAACCCCAGAATTCCACTTTCATACACTCTTGACCTTTGTTCTCTCTTTCCTAGTAAATTTCACTTTACATTTTCCATGAATTCATAGAGTAGTTGTTTAATTATATGCTTTAGAATTTTATGAGGCTTAAAATCAAGCTATTATTTTCTAAAATCTTTTTCCATTTCTTCATCAGTTTTTCATATCATTAACTTTGGTTACTCGAATACATTTGATTCGTTTCCAAGATCATGTAATTGGTATGGGTGGTTCAATTTTTTTAAATTGGTTTGTGAATCCTTTATTTCCTGCATTTCTGTAGGGCTTAAATTTCATTGTAGTGATTGTCTTGTAAATTCTAGTTTAAAACAGAAGACCTAGTGAGTGGTTCTTTGCTATGCATGTATCTGTTGCTCCTGGACTGCAATCTGTCATTGAAAACACTGGTCTCTTTGTGGGATCATTTTCTCTTTCCAGTTCTTCAGTTGCCTTTCTGCAGAACCTGGCAATTCCAAGTGGGGCACAGATTATCAAGTTCACAGCTATATTTAATTAGTTAACCAACCACCCAATCAATAATTATCAAATTCCTGTTATCCTCCAGAGGCTGTACAAAATGGGAGTTCAAGGGACATAAGGAACAACATGAAAGAGATGTTGCTCTTTAGGTTAAATTCTAACAGAGGGTGGAGGGGACAAAAGTGCAAAAGATAACTGACACAGTGTATGTCAACTGCTATGAAATAATTGAGCAGAGGTGTTGATGATGTACTGAAAACGCCTTACCCTACCTTGAAACCTTTGTCAGTACCACACTTTTACAACTAATTCCATTCTCTCAAATACTGTTTTCTTATTCCAGAGAATGTTTAGCTACTTTTCGAAGACACATGATTCTTTTCTATATTCTGCTGTGCCTTATCACAGTGAGCATTCAATATATATTTTAATTTTATGATAATGCATAACATAGGAATCAAATAAGAACGGTATTGTTAGACTTGAGTGACAATAACCTCTTTTTTGTCTTTGCAGAGTCCTAACAATGGTACAGTTCTCTAGAGAAAAATCAGAAAAGGTTGACATGAAATCTTACAAATGCTTAAACCAGAGTTTATCTAAGCAGGGTTATTTAAAAATAGAGTGCACAGCATTAAATGTAAATTCCCCAGAGTGTGTTTATTTAATCCAGCCACATCTTATTATCACAAAGGCTTATATGGTGTGAAATTTTGTAGGAGCCAGAAGAAAAAAGATATTTTGCCAGATACATTGAACAAGATCTTGGATGGCTGTTCAGTAGACATTCATTCTAGCAGCTTCCTCATTTTCACTTTCATCGCCTTTTAAGAGGTTACTTGGAGGACAGCCGTGCTCTTCAGTCTGTGATAGCTCAAGTCAGATACTGACTGGGGGAAATACGGCATCTATTGTGGTCTGTTTTTCTATGTGACAGTTGTTCCTATTTTGTGTTTGTTTCTCCTTTAATGAGGATACAACTTTCATCCAGGGAGATGCATGGGTCACTTGTTAGTGCACTTAAATACACCAAGGCACTCTACCAGCTGGAAATTGTGACTTGTAGTTGAATTATTTTTGCACAGCGAATGGTTTTCCTTTTGACATATTTTAATATACTTGCACACTGAGAGCAAGAGTGGGTGAACAGAAAACAGACTGTTTTATTAACCCAGCAGTCACCTTTGAGGTTTGTACATGTCCACTTTTTTTCTTGTCTTTGTACATAATCCCAAGAGACTGGTACCTGGCTTTGCTCAGAATAACAAAGTCAGGCACAAATCTCCAAACACAATTGTTAGCTGAATGCCAACTGTTTCTTCTCATCTTTTATTTTTTAACTCAAGCATTAAGAATTGTATCTTTATGGATAAACCATAACCATTAAAGAATGAGTTTGTTTTTCATCTTCAGATGCTTCCCCTGTAATTTATTAGATTTATTAAACATGTAATTTCAGTTGGTAAAAGAAAAGAATTTTTGCATGTTTTGTAGAGATCCTTTTTTTTTTTTTTACAAATCCACTAATAGTGAGAAGCAAAGAAGAAAAATATGTTACAAGCTTACCTCCAGAAGAAAAATATGTTACAAGCTTACCTCCAGTTTCAGCCAAAAGCACAATTAGGAGGAAAAGAGAGGCAATGTTAACTCAGCCAGGAATCCAAGGCCCAGAAGATACAGTTCCACAAGCAATTTTCATTCAAATTCACGTTTTGTAGACTTTTGCCAGTAAGATCTGCAACTTCTTCAAGTCAATTGCCATCTTTTTCAAAGGTATCTACCCACCTATACATAGAACCATAATGTCTATGCAAATGTACTAGGTAAGTGCCTCTGAAAATCCACACACTTTAATTGTACTTGAAAGTGGAAGAAAAAGAAAAATAAAAATTAAGTCCTCTACCTAATTCCCAGTTAAGTGAATATAGTTCACAATAAGTGGCTAATTTAGCAGCATGGAAACATTAGGGTAATAAAGCATCCAGAGTGCATATTTTTCTGTAGTCTATCATCATCATCATCATCATCATCATCATCATCAACAACAACAACATTTACATCATCATCAAGATAATAATACTACCTGATATTTTGGAGTCCTTTATATTTTACAAAGAAGTTCCATATCATCACCTTTTGCTATCCAAACCAATCAGTGTACGCAATCAGGATGTATCATATAAATGGGAAGATTATTGATAGTGGCAAAATTTTACCGGCCCTCCTCCCCCACTGTTGTGGTGTTTAGAAAGTACCATGTTTGCGTTAGAATTCTGAATCTTTATGGCTGGTCCTGTGATATTGGGGCTTATAAAGTATTGTTTTGTTGAGTTATTTAATGTGAGATACCTATAATAATTATGTCCAAAAGTGGTTATGATGTTTGATTGAAGGCTACTTTTTGTAGAGGGAATGTATGTAGTTAGAAAGTATTTTAAATGGAAGTTTGATCTTAAACTAGGAAGTTAGAGTAGATAACTAAAGGCAAATACTGTGAGAATATGATTCGATGCTTAGCAACTTATCCTGGGTAACACATCTAAGAGACATAGCTAAGTGGCAGAATGAAGCCCATGTATCCTGGCTCTCAGGAGACTTCTAAAATTCAGTTTAATTTAAAAACCATAATTTAATAATGTGCTCATGACCGTGTTCTTGAGCTGCGTTTACAGGGTACCAATATGCTATGAATGATGTATATTACCGAAGGGGAAATAGATAAACACAATGAACAAAACACTATATACCATAGATGCAGTGCCTCATATGGATTTTATGGGGTTAAAGGTTTTATTACTGTGAAGTAATTTGATTGGACCCAGAAACTATTACTACACTCACTGCCAGGAATGAACCATATCAATCCCATTTGCTGTTGCTTTCATATTACATCATATTTCATATTATGTATAACTCTATCCTATTAACCTCAAGAAAATATTTAGTCACAAATGCTTATTTACTGTAAATTGAGCACTTAAAAATCTTTGCAGCTGGGTGTGGGGGGCCAACCCTGTAAACTCAACACTTGGGAGGCTGAGGCAAGAGGACGTAGCAAGGCACTGTCTCAATGCATTCTACATATTCTCAAAGTAATTAATGTATTTCAGATTTTTCTTTGTAGTGCTCATGATTTTCTTTCTCAGGATAAATATTAAATTGGCATATTTCTAATGGAAAAATTACATATTTTAGACATCATCATCAGTATTGACACCTCCTCATTAGAAAAAACTTGTTTTTAGCCCTTATTAAGCAATTACTGTGGGGCAGGCATCTTGCTAAGCATTTTACATCAATTCTAATTTTTCAATAATCCTATATAATAGTCATGTCTTGGTTACTTTTCTCATTACTGGGACACAACACCCAACACCCATCAGTTAAAGGGAGAAAGGTTTATTCTGGCTCACAGTTTGTAGACGTTTCGGTCCATAGTTGGCTGACTCCAATGTAGGGTGGCATGGCAGGGGAGCATCACGGGGAAGAAAAAGTCCATGGCAGGGCAGACAGAAAGCAACTGGCAGCAAAAAGCAAGGCTCTGTTCCTTCTTTTCCTTTTATATTCCACCCAAGCAATTGATTCGTACTACCCATGCCAAGAATGGGCCTCCTATTATCCACACCCAAAACTATGCTAAGTCAATCAATGGAATAATTTAGTTATCACATATCCTTAATCCATATTCACACTCACTAGATCCAGCCACCTCCATGAGCCCCACTTATGAGTACATGAGGCTTTGGGGAACATCTAGATATAAACCATACCAAGCTGCGAGTTCCATTTTGCAGATAATGAATTAGAGCTCAGATATTTTAAGGAATTATCTTGAAATTGCATAATTCGCAAAAGCATTGTTTCATGCCAGTACTGGTTTCTTATTTGTTTACGTGTCCTAGTTTTACATTTTCCCAATAGCTTTATTAGTGAAATCCTATAATTTCCAGCAAGAATAGCCCAGGTTGAAGTAGATGAAGCCACGGATAGAATTTGGTTGCTCCCATTACTAAAGCAGGAGAGCTGCTATCAGGCAGGACTGGAACAAGAACTAAGAATGTACTACCCTGTACTTAAGAATTTATCTCTGATTTGTGCTTCCGTGTATTATTGTCTGGGTCTCAGACCAGAACCTCCTAGCAGCAAACCCTGTAGGTTTCAGTTCCTCTAGGTTTGCATCCTCACAACTCGTCATGGAAAAGAATTGTGGACTCAGGTTACTCAGCTCCAGTGTGACAAATCCCAAGATAGATTTGCAGGGACCACAGGTCTAGTCCTTGGTCTGGCCATTATGACCCAGATGGTGAATGATAGACTTAGTTTTTTATTGGTCAGGTGTTCACTTTTGTAGCCATAGGGAGAGATGGAGGGAATTCTGCTATCAGAATTGGAAGGCGATATCCCAAATTGTAGCTATTAACATAGACCATTATGATGTCCAATCTCATTGCCTTAGTTAATTTCCCACCATTTAACATCCTAGATGATTAGATCTCTTAAATTGCATCTGGAAGATGGAGTCATTTAGGGCATTTTTGTCCATTATGCTAAATTATATCAAGTTGGTTTTGAACATTTCATGTTGATCTGATCCAGTCATCTGAAACTTCTGTTATTTATTTAAGATAGGAAATTATTTTTCTGATGGGGAAAATGATCAGTTCCTTAATTTAAAAGAAATAATAATTAGCACTGAATGAACAGGTTTCAGGCTTTGTACACAAAATATGTGGACAGACACATGATCACATTTGCTCAACTCTGTCTTTGGCTAGTTGGTGCCAGCAACCCAGAGCCTGATTAAAATTGTGTGATATGATGGGAACTATATTTCTGGGTTTAAAATCTGAGGACAAGATCTTTGTCTGTAGTGTCTGTATGAAGTTAATTCTCACAAGGCCATGCTTTTGGCTTTTTAAATATTGAAATACAGTACTGCAAAAGATTGAAACTTAGACATTTGTGCTGTGCCAACATCATAGTAAATTGTCAACAGCTGGAAGTTTTCACTCTAAAATAAGGAACAAGACAAGGATGTTCATTATTACCACTCCTATTCAGTGTAGTTCTGGAAGTATCAGCCAGAACAATTAGACAAGAGAAAGAAATGGAATAAAGTTAGGAAAGGAACAAGTTAAAGTATCATTATTTGCAGATGACATATTTTACACTGAATATCCCAAAACTCCATCAAAAGTCATCTAGATTTAATACACAAATTTGATTGCATAACTGGATACAAAAATCAGTATTCAAAAGTCAGTAATATTCCTGTATGCAAATAACAAACTCACTGAGAGATAAATTAGGGAAATCACACTTTTCATGATGGCATCAAAAAAATGAAATATTTAGGAATCAGCCTAAAAAAGGAAATAAAAGATCTTTACATTGAAAACTACAGTACTCTGAAAAAGAAGATTGAAGAGGATATCAGAAAATGGAAAGATATCCCCTTCTCTTGAGGAGAAAGAACCGACATAGTGAAAGTGGCCATATCCCTCAAATTGTTATATAGATTTAATGCAATTCCAATCAAAATTCCATTAGCATACCCCATAGAGCTAGAGAAAACACTCCTAAAATTAATTTGGAACCTCAGGAGACCTAAAACAATCCTCAGCAACAAAGGTAAGGTTGAGGGCATCATAATCTCTAACTTTAAATTATACTACAAAGCTACTCTAATAAAAACAGTATGGTACTGGCAACAACAAAAAACTCCAGAATCAATGAAACATATTAGAAGATACAAAAACAACTCCAAATACACTTAACTACCTTATCTTTGACAAAGGGGCCAAACACATTCACTGGAATAAAGATAGCTTCTTTAATAAATGGTGCTGGAAAAACTGGCTTTCCACATGTTGAAGACTAAAACTAGGCCCACAACTCTCACTATGCATTGAACTAAAATAAAAATGGATCAAAGATCTAAATATTAAAACAGAAACATTAAATCTTCTGGAAGATAGAATATGTAGAACTCTTGAAGATATAGGAGTAGGCAAAGACCTCATGAACAAAAACCCTGATCACTTGGGAAGTACTACAAAGAGTAAGCAACTGTGATTGCATCTTAAAAAGTTTTTGCACAGCAAAAGAAATCATCAACAGATTGAAGAAACAACACAGTGTGGGGAAAAAAGTTTTGCCAGTTATTCCTCAAAGGATTAATATTTAGAATATATAAAGAAATAAAAATAAATCATACCCCCAAATTTAAAGACCCAGGCCAAAAATGGGCATCTCAGATGATGAAGGTCAAACAGCAAATAAATGTGAAAAAATGTTCAACATCACTGATCATTCAAGAGAGGCAACTTAAAACAATGCTGAGATTCTATCTCACTCCAGAAAAATGGCAATTATCAATAAATCAATCAGTAAAGGAATGTGGGGAAAAAAGAACACTTCTCTACTGTTAGTGGGCGTGTATACTGATGCAATTACTGTGGAAACCAGTGTGGATATTCTTTTTTCTTTTTTTTTAGGTTATAAGCAGGATCTATTTATTGAGAGAAAGAAAGCTTCTGTCTGAGAGAGAAACAGAAGGGGTCCCAAGTGGGTTGCCAAAGACTTTGACTTTTCTAGGGACTTTTACTGAGTAAAACCACAAGGTGAGGTGAGTCCAAGATGGGGAAAACCCGGGAACTCACAAGATAATGGGCATGAGGTGGGACAGAACTATGGTCAACCAATAAGATTAATTGTTCAGGTAAAATTGACCAAATCAGGGATGAATACGGAAACGAGTCACATAGCCAGTGAGCATTCTTAAGGATCAGTGACTCTTCCTATAGGGGATTGGGGTGGTCAAGGCGATCCATACCTATTTAGAATGTGAATCCCTGATGTTTCTACTTAGCGTGTGGTTGTGTTTGTTTTGCCTTTTGTCTTGAGATCTGGCTTATAGTGGGAGGTGTCTGTCTCCTTCAAGGTCACAAGACATCTGATCCTCTGTGTCTGCTTTCTTGAGGGCTTGGCCCTATCTGACTGCCTGTAATATTTCTAACTCAGCTGCCTATAACATTCCCCCCACTGAAGAAGTATCTGAACTGCTGTGAGGGAGAAATAGGTGATGACCGATCCGGCTTCTTCAAGCTGAAAGGGGTTGTAGTTGCTGATCAGCAGTCAGAGGGTCTATCTAAAGGCCCTCAGTAGACACCAGACAGTTTCATCTTGGGTGGGCATACTGCTCTAAGTCTGGAGGAGACAAAGCCAAAGAAGCAATTAAGTATGTATGGCCCAAATAATAAAATCAACAGATTAATTATGAGTATAGTTAAAAAAGATTTCCACCAAGAGGATCTGGTAATTGCTTCCCATAAGGAGGAAAAGGATAGGGTCCAGGGAATTTTAGAATTTAACATGTCTTTAATTTGTTGTCTAATATCTTGAACAGCTATTGAGAAATTAGCAGAATGATCAGGAATGTACACACAGCATTCAGTTTTTAGAATTTCACAAGTACCTTCTGTGCTAATATCATCTGAAGTTTGGAGGATTACCTGTCTCATTAATTTTACCTTTTTTATTTAGGAGATAGACCAGCTGCAGTGTTAGTAATCCTTTCTTAACTTCATGTCTTAAAGGATATTGCCTTTGGTGAGGAAAAACAGAAAACTCTCTGAGATGTATCTGTACTGAAGCAGCTCTTATTGCCCTACCTGTTTTACCTTTAGTTGCTCATACTTCAGGATTTATTTCTGTCTCCATGAGGGAAAGACAGCATACCTGATAAGGGTGCATATACATTATAGTATTTAAACATGATAAAATATCTCTTCCTAAGAGGGGAACTGGACTTTCAGGCATAATCAAAAAATGAATGTGTAAAAAGAAAGCCATTCCAGTTACAGTCCAAGGCTGTGAAAAATAGCGAATTACCTCCTCTCCAGTGACTCCTTTCATTGAGGTACGGCAACTAGGAGGAAGGCCAGGATTGAAAAGGACTGAGAGACTTGCACCAGTGTCCAGCAATAGGCTGGTTTCTTTTCTCTCTATAGTCATGATTACCTGAGGCTCCTCCATGGAGATGACAGTCGGGCAAGAGGGAGAGAACAGAGAGTACCCTGGGGCCCATCAGTCCTGCTGGACCAATTGATAGGATGGGTCTGAACTCTGGGGCCTTGGCCTCAGAGGGCAGTCGGACCTCCAGTGGTCACCTTTGCAATCAGGACATGGCTTAGGGGGCTTACTATGCCAGTCGCTCTTAAGGTGGCCTGGCTTATGACAGCAATAGCAGGTAGGTGTCATGTCAAACTCTTCTTGGAACCCCAGGAGTCAGACTTAATCTATTCCTCCTAATGCTGCAACAAAGGCAGCCACTTTCTCTCAGTCTCTTTGTTTTCTCTCTTTGGCTTCCTCCTCATCATGGTTATAAAATACTGAGGGGGCAATCAAGTGAACTATCTGGAGAAAAAGCCATCTTTTGTAACTTTTTTAATATCTGAAGCTGACTGGGTAATAAATTTATCTTTGAGAATAATTTGTCCCTCTATGGAATCAGGATCTAGGAAAGTGTGTTTTATCAATGCCTCCTATAAACAGATCTAAGAAGGCAGAAGGGTGTTCCTCTTTTCCTTGTTGAGTAACTGATAACTTAAAATAATTGAATGGTTTAGTTCTTACTCTTCTTAGACTTTCAAGAACACACGTCTGGAAGTTGTTTCCTAATCCAGTCACCCACCTGGTTGTTAGGCCAGTAGGGGTCTTGGGTAGGGACTGCCTGGGAACCAGTGAGAATTGGTAGTTCCCCTGGCTGTCTATCTTCTGGCTTTCTAAAATTAACAATATGATATTCATCTCCAAATGCAACAGCAGCTTGTAATGCCTGTCTCTCACTAGAAGACAATGTCTGATTTCAGAGTGACATTACATCTTTTCAATCTAGTTCATAAGTCTGAGTAAGTCTTCTAAGGACCTCAACATACTTTTTGGGATCATCTGAAAATTTTTCAAGGTCTAACTGTATCTGTTTTAAGTCCCAGAGAGAAAAAGACATGTGAACTCTGGAAGTCTCAGACTGTCCATGTACTTCTGTGAAGGATATTGTCCTTTAGGAGCTTGCATAAAGGATATTGTCCTTTAGACCTAGGAATGGGTATATCCTTGTAGAAACCTGAATTACAGTTGGTCTAGAAGCCTCATCCTTAAGACTGGAAGGGCAAGTAGGGGAAACCTTAGGTTCAGTAATGGTGGGGGTAGTTTTGGTTAAGGCTCTCTTGTCCTCAGGTTCCAAAGGTTTGAGGGGAGAAATTTTAGGTTCCAGGGTAGTAAATGTCTCAAGGGCCTGAGGTGCTGAGTATTCCTGTGGCTCACACTTACATTTAGAATATAAATAAGAGTATTTCTCAATGCAAAGAAAATCTGAGCATAAAACAATTCTATTTTCCCTCTTTTTTACAGTATGCCTCTAGTTGTAAAAGAATATCACAATTAATACTTCCCTCAGTATTCCATTTTGGCTCTAGGGGGTAAGTAGGCCACGCACATGTGCAGAGAAATATCAACTGGCTCTTTTTCAACATGGAAGGGTCAAACATCTTCCAGTGCTTAAGAATGCATTCCAAAGGAATAAGGGGCTTTGGCATTGAGTTACCCATGTCTGTAAGGTAAGAAGCAACATGTAAGGCTATGAAATGCTTTTTTGTACTGGGAATCAACTCAGGAACTTTCGCTGAGCTGTCCTTTAACCCTGTAGTGCAAGAGTTGAGCTATCAAACTATGCAAAAATAGGAGATAAAAGGTGTCCCTTGTTATTCCTATTTGATAATATCCTCAAGGCATCCTTTGGGTTGACCCAGCTTCAGGGCAGGTGGATGCCATCTG
>RJWT010031128.1:0-14456 GCA_004365215.1 Cuniculus paca | reverse complement strand
CCTGCTCATCATACTCGGTCGCACGCCTCTCAGCCACCTAACAAACCGCATGGTATCTGACCGCCATCTTGTGATCCCATGCCACGTGGTTCTCAGCAGCCATCTTATTACCACACACATGAGGGTGCCGCCATCTTTCGTGTCTCCATGTGACAGGGCACTGTCATCTTGTGGTCCTCTGCCGCATGACGGGGTGTGGCCATCTTGCTGTAGTTCCCATAGTAACCAGCTGCCGCCTACTTGTATTCCCTCACATGTATTCCCTCACCGTGTGACCAGCAGCTACCACCTTGTGGGCCGTATAATCAGTCACCACCTGGTAGCTGCTCATTACATGGTGACAAATAGTCATCTTTTGTTCAAATGTCCAACAACTGCCCACAGTCGACTACAGGGCACCTGGCTGTTCAATGGCCACCTACACTTCCCAATCCGCTGCTTTCTCAGCCTCAATCCCTATTCCCCCTTTGGGAACAGGCTGGTGCAAAGGAACTAGTTCATATTCATGTTCCTTTTTCTCTCGCCAACCTATCTCAGATAAGCCATAAATTAGATTCTTTTTCTGTTGACCCTCAAACTTGATTTAAAGAGTTTAAATTGATAACTATCTGTTATGATTTAAATTTCAAGGATGTTTATGTGATTCTGAATTCCACCCTCAGCTCACAAGAACAAACTCAGCTATGGTAAGCTGCTCAAAAAAAAAAAAAAGCCAATCATAGACATACCCTTGGCTTGCTATTCTTATTTCAAGAGATCTCTGCTAATTGACCTATAAAAAATTAATTCAAATTGGCCAAATATATTTGAATGCACTCTAATTATGTAAAATGTTTGTCTGTTAAACTGTATATGTGTCTATGTCCAATCTGTACAGATCGTCTATGTATGTTTCCAATGCTACTTGAGTCTCTCATTGTTTTAAAATATTACTGGGTTAAAATAATTTTAAAAAATCCCTTTGGTTGGGGAGAGATTGGACAGGACTTCAATTGATAAGAAAGTAGCTGCCTGGTAACTTTTAACTAGTTTTTGTTCATTAATTGAAGGCCCCAATGATATCCATAGCCTTATGGGAGACACCTCATCTAAAGTTGTATTAATGTTCTTAATTTAAAGATGCCAATACAAAGGTTTCACATGACTAAGACAATTCGGTATCACTGATCTTGTGGTATACTCATGCCTTCAAGTACACAAATCTAAAATGTAAAATTGAGATTGTTTATGATGATAAACGTCTTTCAGGTCCAGACATCAGCCTTTTTCTTGTATGCCAGCCAGCAGATTTGAGTCAAATCAACATGAGGTCACCAGTCAAATGATAATTTTTATGTAATGTATAATTATGTCACGAATTCCTTCAGTGATCTTGTATCAAAAATACAAATTCACCTGTGTTACAAAATGTCACCTTAAATGTTTAAACACTCATGATTAAAAAATAACAGTTCCATTTAATGTTCTATATTTGGACTAATGTAAAGGCAGACTCTCATAAAGGGATAATTCTCATTACTCTTATTTTATTTCTCAGTCTGCCCCTGACATTTGGGAGAAACTACAAAAGGCTAAACTTGGCCCTCAAACCCCACAGGGAGACCTTCTTAATATGGCCTTTTGTGTTTTCAACAATAGATAAGAGGCACAAAAAAAAGAAACTTGATAAATATCAATCTGATCTCTTAGCAGTGGCACTTAGAGCTCCTAAGACAGGTAAACCTAAACAAGGTGGAGCCAGTAGAGCTGCCTGAGCCCCTCCTGGACCATGCTTCAAGTTCAAGAAAGGACAATGGGCAAGAAAATGCCCCAATCCACAGCCTCCTCTGCAATCTCAAGGGCCACTGGAAGAGTGACTGTCCTAACCACCAGAGAGTGGGTAAGCCATCCTCTAATTCTTTGCCCTCACAGGAGCTCTCATCACCATCGGATTCATCACTGGCTGATCTACTTAGACTTGCTGCTGAAGATTGATGGGGCTCAGGATCCACAGCTCCCCATTAAGGTATCCTTCTTGGAGTCCTGAGTCTCACTAGAGGTCTCAGGTAAAACACTTTCTGTACTTGTGGACATGAAGGCCATATATAGTGTACTTCCTGAGTTTTCAGGCTGTTATATTAAGTCCTTGGTCTCTATAGTGGATTTTGACAACCAACCTACACAGCCTCTTTAAACAGAGCCCATTCCATGTGGGCTCCAAACTCTCTTCTTCACACATATCTTTCTAATTATATCAACATTTTCACACACTCCTTTTAGGTAAAAATCTCCAAAAGCTTAACTTCTCCTTCACCTCCTCCCTCCCCATAGCTCTCATCCTCCAAACACCAACACAGTGCACCACAAAACCATCCCTGCCTCTCCCTCCTTCCCTCATTAATCCCATCATCTGGGATGCTTCCAACCCCACCTGGGCTACCCATGCTATACCTGTATAAATTAGTCTCAAAACCCTTCAATCTTTCCTTGTGTTCCCCAATACCCCATAGCTCCCAAACATCTACAGGGGATTAAACCTATAATCAAGAGTCTTTTAGACAATGGTTTTCTTAAACCTACCCATTCCCCCTACAATACTCCCATTCTCTCGGTACTCAAGCCTACTGGGTCCTATAGTCTGGTACAAGACCTTAGGGTTATCAATAATGCTGTTACCCCAATTCACCCAGTGGTGCCAAACCCTTATATTATGCTCTCCTATGTTCCTCCCTCCACCACTCACTTTATAGTCCTAAACCTTAAAGATGCCTTTTTTGCCATCCCCCTACACCCTGATTGTCAAGATTTTTTTGCATTTATGTGGACTGACCCAGACACTCTCAGGTCTCAACAGCTGACCTGGACAGTGCTCCCTCAAAGGTTCAAGGCTAGTCCTCATTTCCTTAGCCAAGCTCAGAGCACTTCCCCAGGCTCCTACCTTTCTAAGCCCTTTTAAACTCATATATAGCCGACCATTCCTACTCCACAATCTTCTTACCTCTCAAAGCCTCCTTCCTCTTGCTGACTACATCCCAATCCTCTCTTTCCTCCAACACTGTTACAAGAACATGCTGACCTCTATCTTCCCAACCTTCTGATGGGACCAAGCCAGATCCTCCTATATCCCCAGGAGACTTAATTTATCTTAAATCTTCTAAACCCACAGACTACAACCAAACTGGAGTGGCCCTACCTAGTCTACCTTGCAAACCCCAATGATGATCAAGGTCGCTGGACAGCCATCCTGGTTCCACGTCACTCAGGCTAAGTGGTGCCCTCCTGACTCTGAACACCCCAAGTGGTCATCATATCTCATATCTCCCACCCGTCTGTGCCTAAGGGCCTACAGCCACGACTTTCAGATTAACTCATGTTTTGCTATCCTACCTGGTTCTTGGTGCATTACATCCTATTAGTTATTTTAACTGCAGGATTATGGGTCATCTTTCCTAAAGACTCCCACATTATGCATAAAATCACTTTTATAATGTTTTACATAATAACTATCTCAGTTCTCTCCACACTCAGCTGTTTGGTTAAACATGAGACCCCTTTAGATCGAAGCTCTCACCTCCCTTACAGTGACATGGTTAGACATGTAGTTCCCTACACCTGATCTCCAAACATGATTTCACTGTCAGGCCTTACATCTCTCATGCTTCCCATTCTCTCCAGCACAACTCCCGAACCACAGACAAATCCTATCTACACATTCATTTTTAACCTTTCAGATGGAGGAGTAACTGCCTCCCATAGCTTCACCTCTCTTAACTCCACACTCATTTTTTAGATTCTTCCTCACCATAGCCTTGATAGAATGACACATTTGGATCATGGGCACCTTTCCTCTATCTGCACTGGGTCCTTTCATTGCAATAGTGAGTTGCCTCCTCATAACACCTTGTTTGTTTTTTATTTCTCTCTAATCTAGGATGCGAGCATTTAACTCCTTGTTCTGGCTAAAACACCTGGTACCAGCTCCTACTTGGACATCAACCGTCATCCCGTCAACTCTCCTGACCGCCCAACACGACGACCGCCCTCAGCAGGAAGTAGCTAAAGAGACAAATTCTTTGCCCATTTTCTCACAACAAAAAGATGGGAATGAAAAGTTTCTTTCCTAATATAAATTACTGGCCATAATGGCAGTGGTATAGCCGAACCACTAGCCCCTCCCTCCCCGATTACAGCTTCCTCCTATGTGCATTGGAATGCTGAAATTCCCACCAGTCTGTTACACGTCATCAGTGCTCGCCCCCAGTGCCATCCCCTTCCAGTCAGAGATCATGTAACCCCCACCCCCTTTTGTACCCGGCGGAGGAAGTAGTTCAGCCATGCTGGGTGAATGTTCCTCCTCACATCCTCACCCCCAATAAATCCCTACCTTACCTATCTCCTGCTTCTCTACTGCACTGCTCCTGCTTCTCTGCGCTGCTTTTAAAATATCCTATCAATTAGTATTTATTTTGTTGCCCAAAATGCACCAACTTTATTCACTGGAAGCTCTTTCAGGTTGGCCTCTATGGCCTTTCAACAAGACAACAGATCTCCACTCCTTTTTTGTTTTAAACAACCTTCCAACTTTTTGGCATTCATAGATGTTCCAGGCTCATACAACTTTCTTGTCCCAACCTTGGAGAAATTATCCACTTATCCAGTAATTCTAGTTTCTTTTAGTGGAGAATAATTAGCAACCGTGCCAGAGTGCCTCATACATTCATTAAAAAGAGGCACCCCACTTCTAGCTTGTCTCAGGGAACAGAGCCCCCCCCCAAATGTACATACGATTACTAATTCATGCTTACATGCACACATTTTTCTGTATACCTATGTGGCTATGTAAAGCAATTAGTCATTATTCGATATTGTCAAATTCAATCTAGCTCCACAGGGATTATTGTAGCTTTCTTCTTTCCTTATTTGGCCCTTCTCATTATTAATAACTTCTTTATTTGGCTTTCATTATTTATTACACATTTTTATATTTGTGCAAAAATAATCTACCAATTGAGTCACTTCTGAATTTCTAACCCATTACTCCAAAACTTTAATTGAACAAATGCAGTGTAGTGTTTGGGTACAGTTCTTTAAGACTTAACCTTATAAAATCTTATAAACAAAATTTTCTTGAAATACTCTTAAGTCAGCATTTTTTGTCTCCATGGCCTTTATGCAGTTATCATATTTTTTCTTAGATGGGGTCTTGCTATGTAGTCCAGGCTGGCCTTTAACTCACAGTGATCCTCCTATCTGAGCCATTCAAGTGCTGGGATTACAGGTGTGTGCCACCACACCTACTTTAAATTCACTTTTTTGTTTTATACAGTTCTGTATGTTTTGACAAATGCATATTCATGTGTCCATCACATTTCATATAGCAATTTCTTTACCCTGAAATGACTCCATGCCACATCTTTTTTTAGATGAACCTTTTTTCCAACCTTAGAAAACCAGCGCTATATTTTATTGCTTTCAATTTTGCCTTTACTGAAGGGTCTTACATATTAAACTACGCAACGTAGCATGTGGTCGTGGATTTCTTCATATTTAGAAGAATGAATTTAAATACATTCATTGTTTTGCATGCACCAATAGTTCATTGCCTATTAAAGGATATTACTGGCCTTTTAAAAATTTTTTGTTGATTTTTAAATAAATGGCTATAAATACTTGTGCAAAGTTTTTGTTTTGACATTTGTGTTTTTCTTTCTCCAGGTTAGATTTCTATAAGCAGAATTACAGAATCAGAGGTAGTAATGTATTTGACTTTATAAAGAACCACCAAATTGTTTTCCAAAACAACATGGACATTGTACATTTCCAGTATTAGTATATGGGAATTCCACTGACTTGGTATCCTTCCCAGTACTTGATACTGCCATTCTTGTGTGACTCAAGACATTCTAACTTGTGTATTATGCTATCTCATTGTGACTTAATATTTCCTTTTCTGATAATTTTGGTGAATATACTTTCATAAACTTATTTGCCATATATATATATTGAGATATCCAGATCATGGTACTTTTACAAAATTTTTTGTGTATGTTCAATTTGAAGATATTTTTTACTGTCTTGATATTAGTCCTTTGACACAAAAGGGATGGTCATATATTTTATACCAGTCTGTGATTTAACTGTGTGTTAACTGTTAATGTGATCTTTCACATAACTTTTTTCCCAAAATGTATATAATTAATTTTATCAATTATAATAAAATGAATATAACTAATTTTAGTGGACTATTGTTTTGGACACTATCTCTAATTTTTTCTTAGAATATTAAACCTAAGATTCTTGTTTTGGACTGACTATAATGTGTGCTTTAAAACTTCAGTGTTTTTTTCTGGCCTTTTCATATAACTTACAATGTTTGTTGCTGTTTTGAGAATTGAAAGCTAGAGATCTTGCTTGAAACTTTAATTCTGAAGTACTTTGGATTCTTGGAAATGGGCATGCCTTTTATCCTATAATTTAGAGTAGATGTTAAATTAACCCAGTGGTAAGTTTTAGTAGGTTTGATTTCATTGTTATAATAGCCTTCATCATTCCCCCAGCTTCAAATCTTGTGGAAATATTTTACAATTGGGTTAGAAGTTGGTTTAGAGAAACGTCTGTATGACACTGAGCTTTAGGCCTTTTCTTTGCTCTGTGTCTCAGAGGTTTTCTTTGTATATTCTTATCTCTTACCCAGTATTGTACCTCTTGTATTTAAAAGTTTGTTAGCTTGATAGAAAAGTGATGGTGATAGTTGCCTACCCTTGGTTGCTTCTGTTGAACTTCAGTCTTAGACACGCAATCTGTCTTGTTTCTTAAAAGATTTGACTTTCTCTATTTATCTGCACAGGTTGTGGGGCTTAGCAC
The DNA here is from genome assembly GCA_004365215.1 of Cuniculus paca. Classification (NCBI taxonomy): domain Eukaryota; kingdom Metazoa; phylum Chordata; class Mammalia; order Rodentia; family Cuniculidae; genus Cuniculus; species Cuniculus paca. The sequence continues at coordinate 7,613 of RJWT010031128.1, read as the reverse complement.
ATAATCCTGATCCTCTGCTGGGAGGATTACTGTTCTCATCATGTTTCCTGCTCCATAGCTACAAGGAATTTTCGTCAACATTTTAAAGACGAGGATATTTACTGCTTCTATCCTTCTGCAAGTACTTTTATTCTACGGAGACAGTAGTAAAATTATCTGAGTGAAGTGTTCATGGCTTCCACAGAAACAGTTTCTGTTAGGGACCCCAGGTCTCTATCATGAACCCTGTAATCTTCTTTAGGCTGTTTCTACTCATTTCTGAGATTGCTCAGTGGAATTTTCAGGAAAAGAACATGGTCTGTAACACAATTAGACCTCACCAAAAGTCAGCTCTTCTTGTAAACTTTCCTCAGCCATGTTGCTTACATTTTATCAGTCAGATGTGTCTTCCATTGCCTACATGACTTTTTCTCTTTGCAGATAATAGGTACACCCTGGAGTTTGGGACGTTCAGTGCTTCTCCTATTGGTCTCCAATAGGTGTGAAAATTTTTAATTTGAAGTTGCACCAGATCCATTGGTTTAGCCAGACATGTGCAGTCTGTCACTTCACCACTGTTCCACGAGACTTGAACTTAGCCTGGAATGTTTCTTAACATGGAGCAAAAAAGACCCCATAGTCTGTCTCGTGCTTATTGTCTACTATCAGAATATTTTGTCTTGTTTCAGATATAATGTCTTCTTTATCAGTGGCCATCAGGAGCAGCCCCAGGTTTCTGTGTTTCAAATCTTTTACTGTAACATGAAATGAGATGCATGTGATCACATAGCCCCTGACTCCTATGGAAGGGATCCACCAGGGCTGGGGTCTGATCTAACGGAAGGAGCTGAAGTTTGTGTACATGGTTCCTTCTTGCTGTAAGTAAATGCTGATCTTGTCTGTTTTTGAATCATACACTGGTTTCAGATGACACAAACTTTTGAACAAAAGTAATGTGCTATCCTTTAGTAGTGCCTGACCACACCACAAACAGTGAGGCATCTTTTTCATTGAAAACTGCAACATCATTCTTCCTAATCTTCTACGGCCTCAGGGCAAAGTGTGAACCTCAGGCATAGTATTAATGAACATTGCACAGACTTTTTCTAAAACAAAGGAAATAGAAGTCAGAATTAGTGCTCTTTCTTTAAAGTTCACTATATAGTGTTAAAGGATACGGAATTGAGAATAAATTTTGAAATGGCATTAGATAATAACTTTTGTTTTCTATTAGAATTTTAATTTTTGATAGCTCTTCACAACTAAAATTTTAATTTAACATTAACAGAACAAGCCAAATTTGTTTCTACTATATCAGTCAGATGAATTATATGGAAGCGTTTCACTTAACAAGGATGAATATGCAATTTAAATACAGATGATTCTGTTAGTATTAATTGTTTGATTTTATTTTTCATGTTACTGTGCAATACAATAAAAACTAAATAAAAATTATGCTCATCTTTGCTTTTGAAACTTTGTTTTGAAAATGTAATATGTTCTTGAGTATCCAGGGCATGTTTTTCTCCCACAGGAGTCCTTATTTTTCAAAGTGTTTTTTAGTACTAGAGATTGATCCCATGTCCTTCACAAAAAAACTACATTCCCCTTTATGCCCCACCACCCATCCTTCTTTTTAAATATTGTGATACAGTGACTCTATATCACTGAATTGTCCAGACTAAAGTCAAACTAGAGATTCTGCAGCCTCTGTTTTCTAGAGGGCTGGGATTATGGGTGAAAATCACCACTCCTGGCTATGCAAAAGTCTTTGTAATTGGTTGAGGTAATGGTGCTATTATCCAAAGACATATTTACCCAGTTGTGGTATTAGATATAAATGATATGAGTGGACTGGCTGAAGCCTGATGGAGACTCATAGTGCAAGAAGATCTCCTGAAGTTCCTACAATCAGAACATTTATCCTGACTTTATAAAGTAATGGTGGAAGGAAATAAACCATAACCATGAGGAAATCAAATCATGAAGGAAGAGAAAAGTGGTGCTGTATGTTGAGTTGGAGGCACAAAACCAAGTTAGTAAAAAGAAAATGAAGCCTAGATTCACAAGTCAGGCCAAATATCACCAGAATATTATAGATAATATGATTCATGCAAAGTTGATTTATTTTTCAACTCTAATTTTGTGTTTATTACATGTAAAAATTTTTAGATAAATTTTTAAAAATTAAACAATGGCAGAGTACATTGTCTTGGTTACTTTTCTCATTGGTGAGACAAAATATGCAACACCAAAATTAAAGGAAGAAAAGTTTATTTGACTCACAGTTTGTAGAGGTTTTAGTCCACAGTTGACTGGCTCCAAAGCAGAGTGGCATCATAAAGGAGAAACAGTTCATGGCAGGTTGTTATGGATTAAAAACTGGTGGTCAATTTACCATCAGCTGAATTAAATCAGCATGGTGCTGAGTGTAGACGGCCCACCTGAGGAAAGTTACCAGCATAAAAAGAGACATGGAGAGGAAGAGCAGTGGCATTGTGAGTTCTCCTAAGTGCTGCTGTTTGGAGCCATTGGTTCTCCTGGAGAAGCTTGTCAGGCTGGCTCCTCCAATATGACTTTGGCCATTATCATCGGAAGAGCTCAGGACCTTGTCATTGAGAGTGGCTGCGGTTCACTTTGGGGAGCTCTGGTCCTTATGCTGAGCATCGCTTCCTGGCTCCAGAGGGGAAGATAGTTGCTGTTTAAACTCCAGGAGTTGTCCTGCTGGCTTCCTGGTATGTACTCGACTGTTCTCATCATTGGAGGAGTGCGGGACCTCCTTGTTGCTGAGGATGGCTGTGGTACTTTTTGAGGAGCCCTGGTCCTTATTTGAGCATCACTTTTTGGCTCTACTATAGAACCCTCAACCTACTAGCACAGATCCTTCATCCTTCTGGCATAGACTTTCTAGCTTCCATCGCTGGCCTTTGGGCCTTCTCAGAACAGACTTTCGTGTTGTGGACAGGTTTCCTGCACTTCCTTGTGTTTAACGCTGGGAAACCATCATAAATAATATTATAAATTCTGTGTCCTGATTGTAATTTTTCTCCCTGCAACCCCTGACTACAACACAGGCAGAAGGCAACAAAGCAGCAAGCAACAAGCTATGAGCACCTTCTTCCTATGTTTGATATTTTATCCACTCACACCCACGGTAGGACAACCTTAATCCTAGGTTTGCACTGTGAATTGATCCCAACATCACATCCTTGATTCCAGCATCACAAATCCTAGATCCAGATATTTCCAAAACCATCTATGACTGCATTAGGATTTTGGGGGATAACTAGATACAAGTAATAATATAGACATAGAAGGCTTAAAGATGACAAATCCATCTTAACTAAAATGCCTTTAAGGAAGAAGTACTATCAGATGAGCTAAGATTATAGTGATGTATAACTTGATTATTAACTTTGTGGAGTAGATTTTGTACATTCTTAAATACAATTAGGCTGCTATGTGTTCACATAACTGTCTAGTTCTACTGACAGATAACTTTGGAACTTTGCAAATTTAATACTGGAAAATAAATTATAATTCATCTTCATTTAATTAACTAAACATTCATTTTATTCTGCAACTATGTAATTTATTATTTTGATTTTCTTTTGAAAATTCAATGCTAAATAATATCTTTTACTTATTTTGGGGTATTAGAAGCAATGAAATAAGAAAAATACCAAATACAGTCAGTAACCTTCATAATGAGGTAATGAATTAAGTAAGCATTCTCTTCTAAACAATATATAAAATTATTAGTCAAGCATAATGTTTTCTATTCATCTTCCTTAAAATTTCTAAAGAAAATTTCTAATGCAAAGTTCCACCTCAACTTATCAGTATATTTCAAAATTAAAAATAAAAGAAGGATAAGTAAATGATCAGTAAATGGAGAAACAAATTTACATTAAAATTTGAATGATCTATTCCATACAACTAGAATATGCTGAGGTAGATCTGACACCATTTAGATTGCTATGTACACCTATCTGTGGATAATTCATATTTTAATATTGATAACAAACATTTTTGATGTAAAATATGTATGAAAGGGTGAAGAGCCTATTAAAAATGTATGTATAGAGAAAAACTTGATGACTTTTGGAAAATGATATGTCAAGTATGATTTTCTTAGAAAGCTCTTTTTAAACATGAAAATTAGAAGGAGGAAATTAGATTACAAGAAAAACAGTTACTTTCTGACACACTGTTTTAAGTTGTTATGATGCTTTTAAGAAAGGAGAATTATGTTAGACATATATAGCAGTTTAAATAATAGATGAGAAAACTAAAAGAATATGCACAATAAAAGACTGAAAAGCCAACATAAATTATAAATTACTTTCTTGATATTATTAAAAATACTCCTTCAGGATTAATGACAACAATGGTTCAAATAAAGTTCAAAGAATATGTACAATATTTTTTATCTTTTGGATATATTATTTAAAGGGTAAGTTCTTGTAAGTATTAAAAACCATCTTCATTAAAAAAATGACAAGTTTGTGAGGACATAGTAAAAGGGTATCAATAGTAAAGAATGAAAGACCTTGAATTTCGTGTATAACTTACCTAGAGACACTTTTGTACTTTTTTGCGTAAGTTCATTTAATAAAATTTCTTACACTAATATTTATTAGCTTACATAATTGCTAAGCATGTAATTTCAAGTTATTACAAAATGTAAAAAAATTCTATGACTATTTAGAATATATTCTGTGGAATTTATATAATTTAATACTAACTATAATTGTTTTAAAAACATATGAATAATTTTGTTTCTGAATGCCAAAATTTTACATATATTTTCTCATTGAGCTCATTTCTACTCCACTTTTACTCACAGAATTTTATTCTAAAATGTTATTCTTGAAATTCTTTTATTGATTTCCTTCTTTCTTTCCTACAACACCTATAAAGTTTTAAGAGTTATGTTTTCATTTTAATGTAGAATTACTTTCAGAATTATTTTTTATATAATTTATTAATATAACCTGAATGCATTCCACATTTTGATGATTAACTTCTTTGTATCAAAAGTAAAACAGTTGTAGATATTCTACATGACAGATGAGGCTTTAAACTCAATACTGAAATTCATACACGCCCAAGAAATTGGTGGGGTTTTTTCTTCTATCTTTTAAGTTAAAAAATGCATTCAGTATTTGAATTCCTTCAGAGCAATGTGTTAAGAAATGTATAATGACATATCAGCCTTATGACAATTTCACTTAGCAACTCAGTGACCTTGTTTGTTTATGTTAAATAGTAAAAATATAGTAATAATTATGAAAATGAAAAGGAAAATCCATGATCTGTCAAAAGATTTTACATTAGAGTTCATTCATTAGAGTTATTCACTTTTTCAGTGCTTTACATTTTCACTCTTTTAGGTGTCTTGGTTTTGTTTGTTCATTTTTTTAATGTTGGGGTTTTTGTGTGTGTGTTTAAGTTTTATTTGTATATAACTTACATATCACAAAGTTCACCTGCTTAAATGGTTTAAACAATTCAATGATTGTTAGTATACTTACAAAACTCAGCAACCATCATCATGATCTAACTTTAGAATATTTTCCTCATTTATCATAATAGAAAAAAAAAATCTTGTGTCCATTAGCAGGTCATTCTTGCACAAAGCAAGGTAGTAAAATTCAACTGGTGTGCAAGTTAGTGCCCAAATGGGTTGTGATTTGTGCAGGCAGGGAGGAGAAAATGTTTCACCCAAGAACTTCTCAAGCAGATTTTGCCAAGAAAATGGAACACATAGAAGTTGAAAAACTAGAAAAGGCTTCTGCATAAATTCTCCAAGTTCTGGGATCTTTCAGGAAGTGTTTGCAAATACCTAGAAGTATATTTACACAGAAGGTATTTATATAGTTTGTATAGTTCACATAAGGTCATATTCATGAGATTGTATACTGCCTGACAAATTATTTGAGCATGATTTCAAACTTGACAATATACTACCAATAAAAGTACGTATATAAGAAATGCGAAAACTTTTATGCATGGAATAGATTTACTATAAAAAATGCACTCTGGTGTTTTGTGTTCTACTTTATTGCATTAAATATATTAGACCTTAATATAGCAAACATATTCTATGACCTGGTAATAAAGCAGAAGTCCAATTTAAAGCAATCACCAAATTTCATAGTTGGATCAGGAGAGTCCAATTTGCAATAGTTTCATCATAAAAATGTTTTAAAGCCAGGTTAATAAATTTTTTTGATAATTTTTAGAGTGCTTTCTATTATCATATTCCACAGAAGTATTTATATCCAGGTTCAAATAAGCAAATAATGCTATAAGTAAAAAAATAAGAATAAGAATTGTATCTGTAATAAGTTCTTGAACATTTCATTTTTATTATTGATTGTGTTTAACTGATTTATAAACATGACATGGTATTATTGCCAACAGAAATAATTTGAAAGATTTTTTTTTGTATTCACATTTTGTGCAAGATTGATAAATAATCATTCCATGTGGCCACAAAACTGAATTAGATACAAATTTTTTAAAAAAATTATTTAACTCCTTTTTTCTCTTACATTTTCCAACTCAAAAACATTTTATTCATCTTCTCTATTTTATGCATCCCTTCAGAGAACAGTATACAGTTGTAGAAAAATACTTTTATTCATATGTAGAAATCTAAAATTTCTGTTGAGAATTTCTGATGGATTTGAAAAATATTACTATTGTCATATAATATTTATCCTGATTTATATGTAGCTTCTCAATGTGAGAAAAGGAAATTCAGTTTAAGAATTTAGATTAACAACTTCTTCATTTAATAAATCACAATTCTCAAAATGTTTATACATGTAATTCATCCAGTTATTTATGTTTATGGCTTTTAAAAAATAAATTATTATTTTTGAAGAGTTTTATACTAAAAATAACAAATATCATAGCATTGTATTTATGGCCTTAATAAAGCATCAGAATGACAGTGTTCAAAGAATGGATTTTATTTAATCAGTTTGTCTAAAATGAAAATATGAGAATTTTAATTTCATCTTTATCATTACAGATATAAAAAATAATAACTACATTCTCAAATAGATTATTTTACTGCATGGGATATTCATTTCCTTTTTGACACACTTAGATTAGGTTTTAAATTGAAATGAATCACTAAAGCACAACTGTGTCTCTGTTACAAAAAATGAAATCAAAGTAAAATAAAGTATGAGGCAGCTTTACTACTTATATTAGTAAAATTGAAGAACTTTCATTAAAAGCATATAAAGAATGGTAATTAACTACTTTATTACATAGCACACATTATTATAAAACTATATAACATGATTTTATTCATGGTTTGCTACATTCTAAACAACATCAATTACATAATATCTGTAATTTAGACAGTAGGATGTATTATGAAATCTTTTGTTAAAAAAAGCTTAAGGTGCTTAAGGAGCCTATTTATCAGTATAAAATACTGTATTTTTACTTTTAAGAATGAAGAAACCACTAAACTTGTTTGAGAAAATTTGTTTATATTTCTTTGAGAAGATTATAGTAATCTTTGTCAGTTAACAATTACGTTTAGAAGGCACTAAATTTATACACATACTAATTAGACCTCTTGGAATTTTGTGTTGCTAAAGGTCTCC
>RJWT010031127.1:0-14456 GCA_004365215.1 Cuniculus paca | reverse complement strand
AGTAGACTGTATCATTAAAGTGGAGGCAGGAGACACACCGTGGAGGCAGTAAAATGAAAACTGCACCCACAGATTTCCATCTTCACCCTCTAGTTCAGTATCACAGTGCTTTCCTTCAGGGGTATTTCATTGAAAGTGTGTATAGCTCTTCTTTCGCTTTCCCTCATGTGGAGTAACGTTTTCCATCTCTTTGTGTTCAGCATGGGTAACTGCATTTGGTCATCACCAGGAGAGCGATTTTCTAATAGGCAATGTATCATATCACTCTTTCTTTTCCATTCAACTAATGAGAAATTTTTCATTAAGGAAGTTAATCCACTTACATTGAAGTTATTAATGTATAAAAGAATTTTCTTTGCTAAGTTTGTTAGCATGCTTTTGTCTTTCTCCCTCTCTTTTTGTTTATCTTTGTGGTTTATGGATCTCTATCTTGATAGGCTTTGATTATTTCCTCTTTCTCTATTGTGTTTTCTCTCCTTCAGTGAGTTTATTATTTTATACATTTCCAAAGACCATGAGAGTAGTTATCTTTCTTTGATTTAGGTTATGTGCTGTCGAAGTGAGCATTTCATGACTACTTGAAGCATTATTTTTTTCCATTTTTTTTTCTTCTTTGTTAAGTCTGGTTTGGTGGAGATGAATTCTTTCAATTCTTGGTTGTTGATAAAAGAATTTAATTTCTGAAGAAAACCTTTACTAAGTATGTTATTATTTCTTCACACTTTTTGATGGTTATTGTTGTCGCTGCTCTTTTTTTTTTACCAAGGCTCTGAATGTGTCACCAGTTCCCTTCTGACTTCTAAAGTTTCTGCCAAAAAATCTAATGGAGTTGCTCTAATGGATGTGTCTTAGAATGTCTCTGTTTTTAAAATTTTGTTTTTGTCTTGAATTTTTCAAAGTTTCATTATAATGTGTCACGAAGAGACCTTCTATAGGTAAAATTTTTTTCAGACTCCAAGATCTGAATGTCAATAACTGTTCTGAGATTTAGCAAATTTTCAACTACTTTTGTTGTACTTCAGTTGGTTCTCTCTCTCTCTCCCTCCCTCTCTCTCCCCACCTCATTTCCCTTTCTTCTTCTCTCCTTTCTTTTCTTTTTCATTGTCTAAGGGGTTCATTTTTAAAAAACCTACCTACCTTCAATTTTGGAAACCGGCTTTTCTCTTGGATCTAATCTGTTAAAGGAGCACTAAACTTTATTTTTATTTGATTTATTTTTATTTTATTTCTTTGGCTTTTAGATTTCTGTTCATTTGTTTTTTATGATTTTTACCTCTTTAATTCCTCATTTAGAGAATTATTTTCTTAATTTCACTGCACAGTACATCTCTATTCTTTGGTAGTTCAGTGAGTTTTCTTAATATTCTTTGGAATCATGTTTTCAAAACTTTCTTCAGTTTCTTTTGACATTTGTGCATCTGGCAGATCTTTGGTCTCCACAAATTTCATGGCGTGCTTTTGTTGTAAAGGTCTTTCTCCTGAAGATGTGCTTTACAGTGTTAGGTTGGTAGGCTGTATGGGCTGTGGCTCCAGTTTGGGGCAATGATGTAGTCTGCAGGTTGCTTCCTCAGTTGTGATCAATGGCTTTGTCCCTAGTGTACACAGCAGCAGGAGGAGGGAGCCCAAGGGCCATATGGGGATGAGACCCATCTCAGCCTCCTGGGAAGATGCAGTGAAGATGGCTCATAATCTCTTCTGTAATTATTGCATTGACAATTCCAATGGCTTGTTTATATTAATATATGCCACCCAGTAAATACATTTTTCTTTTATGGTCATTGCTTCTTTTAGTTTTAAACCAAAAGTATGTTATACATTTGAATGTATTTGAGTGCCATCGGAGATTTTTATTATGTTATTTCAAATACACTAGTTTTTATGTATTTAATATTTTGCAGACATGAATATGGCTGTGAAATATTTTAATTTATCTTTTTAATTATAAAATATATTTGGCATTTTCATTTTATTGTAATGTAGATTTATATTTTTTGCATAATCATCTTATTGCCTTTATCATTCTTATGTGCTCACTTTCTTAATCATGAGATCGTGTTTTGGAAATTTAATAATTCTATTTTATGAAGAACAATTCACTTTTTCCTAGATGTATAAAGTTATTAAAACTATTACAAGGATAAATTGTATCTTTCAGGTAGTATAAATTTGTGGCTTATTCTTCAGTTTCTTATTCACATATATAAAATATTTCCTCATTTTTCATATTCTCCTAGTTATGTTTTAAAAATTTCCCCAATGATTTATTAGACATATGGATAAGTTTTATAATTTTACTGTTTAACAGTTCTCTTAAGTCTTTGTTTTGGAATGTATAATCTTGTGACTTTAAAAAAATCATTAAATTCATTTCTTATTAAGGCTTTTGAGGATTTTGTTATGGATTATATCTAATGCAGTATATAAAATATGCATTTGTCTTAACGTATCTTTAGAGTATACAATCTTTACTTTGAAAATATATATGCATAGATGAATGTTTTAACCTGATCTATCTAGATTTCTTCCTTTCACTTCAATTCCTAAAATAATTAGCATCAGTTAATTTTGAATTGTATATCCTAAACTGGAATTGTGGATATGTGAGTCTCTAATATTTGCTTCAACTGAGTTCATTTTTAGTTTACTGTAGTATAAAATTTGGATCTCTGCTAGAGAAGTTGTTTCTTATTTTGCATAATTTTAACAATTTCTATTTTTGGCAAAACCAATTCACAGAGAATTCTATTTGGCTGCTAGTTTTCAGCTTGTGGCTTGGCAGAATAAATGGAGGTATTAGTACAAAAAGTGAACCAACAAATGCCTAGGCTAAATATTTAAAGATATGTTTAAAACTAACAACAATTTTGAAATATTTTAGCTAGATCCAACATATCATGTGTAGGAAAAATCTAATGACACTGTTTTTTAATCAAACCATTTTACATCAATTTTATATCAAACACAGTATGTAGAAATACTAGTAATGCAGAGGGGTTTTCAAAAACTGAACACAACATTGTTTTAAGCATCTGAGTCAATACATCGGTTTCAACACAACTGCAGGGGCTTCCATGTACTTTTTCCAGTCTTTTGATGATGGTTATGTCTTCCAGCATAATTACTGTCTGGTCTTCTAACATCACAGACTGTTGTTTCTGGATTTCACTCGAATGATGTTTGTATGACTTTTGTCTGGCTTCCTTTACTCAACACTGTATTTGTGGGTAAAATCTATGTTGAATAAAATTCTAGTTTCTCACTCTCATTTTTTATGAATTCTGAAAAGCACTGCTGTGACCATCCCAATAGTTTATTTTAGCAGATATATATTTAGATTTCTGCTGAGTATGTAACTGAGGATAAAATTTCTGGGTCAGAATACATCAGTAATGGTTTTATCTCTTTATTATCCAATCTGCCTCATCTAAGTTTTGAAGTTATATATACTCGGCAATATGTTGCTTTGCTACTAGTGTGTAATTGTATCTCATTGTGATTATAATTTACATCTCTTTATGCACTAATGAAAGTAAATCTACTTCTATGTATTATTTACCTATTTTGATGTTCTCTCTTGTATACAGTACCTGCTGTATTTTATCTCTTATGCTACCACACCATCTACCTTACTCTGAGTAGTGTTTGAAGGGTTTTATTTTTTTAAATATTTGGATGTAAGTTTGTCACACCAGTATTGCAAGCACATTTTCTCACTGTGTGCTTTGTTTTTATACTATCAGTGAAATATTTTGATTAATGGATATTATTAATATAGTTTACTTTTATCATTTATGGTTGACTTTGTCTTCTATTTGAGAATCGCTGTGGTTCGTGTCTAGGTGGCCCCCCATGCCTCGTGCAGTCATGGAGGCGGCTGCATCTAGCATTTGTGATTGGTTCATTGTCTAGCACTGGGATTTGGGGTGTGAGTACTGCACCCACCCAGGGGACGGAGCCAGCATACAATATAAGGGAGGGAAGGAGGGGTGCTTTTCCTGTGTTTTGCCCTTTTCACACTTGTTGCTTGCAGCTGCCATAATGGCTGCCCCTCAGCTTTGCTACCCTGCCTTGGAGCCAGCTGAGTACAGAGTGAAACCTCTAAAAACTGTAAAAGATAAATCTTTTTTTAAAATTTTTTTATTTTTATTTATTTTTTTTATTTTTTAAACTGTAAAAGATAAATCTTTCTTTCCATCATGTTGGGTGTCAGGTATTTTGTCTCAACAACCAGAGAAAAATAACTAAGACAAGAATTCTTTTTTTAACCTTTATTTATTAGTATTTTTGCATTTAAATTAGGAAAAAAGGAAAAAAATGCAAATAAATCATTTGACTGGAAAAATTTATGATGTATTTTAAAAATCTTTGTATCTACATAACTTTTTAGTAAAAACAAAAATTCGAAGGACCAGTGTGATGAAATTTTAAAATTTTAAATGAAAAGCACTTACAGCAACTCTTATTTGGGAAATAGGCAAATATGTTTGAAGAACAGAAAGATTCAAAGCCTGAGTAACAAGGAAGATCTGGGAGGTGTTAGGAATTACACTAGAGTGATAATGGAAATTAATCTAGTATCTATGCCAAAATGCACTTTAAATACCATTTAACGACAGGAAAGGCCAATAAAAATTCTTTGAAGTTGTGTTTTTAATTTTAGAAAGATAAACGAGTTTATCTTTGGATTAAACAAGAAAGGAGCAGAAAATAACATAAAGGACCATTTAGTAGGACCTTAATGTAATTCAATTAAGACAAATCATGGTACCTTTAATGATTTAGATTATTTTGGTAAAAGCAGAATTTTGGGCTATTAAATGATTTAGGAATACAAATGCTGAAATATTATTAGGAACATAGTAACTAGACATGACTTTTATGAGTAAAAATATCAATAATTATTTCCAAGACTTTTGCATAATTAGTTGAATTAGGGCCACAGTAGAGGAGAAAGTATACTTTTATAAATTTGGGAGACAGAAGGCCCCTCAATGATTCAAACTGTATTTCTCAACATAATGCCTTATCACTAAACACATTTATAAGAAATGCATGTATAACTTTGAATTTGTTTATAGAACTTGTGTTTAGTACATAAAATTATTAGAGATTTTACCATGAATTAGTAATGTAACTATTCATGAGGTTTTAACTGAATTCATAGTTGCCCAGGAGTTTCTTTATTAACGACTTTTGTAGGTTATTCACTTGATGTATTCAATATTGGTACTACAATGAAAGAAAATGGTGCATTCATCTCCTGCTTCAAATTATAGCAATGGAGATTCTTGTGCCTCATGCTTTCTCTTTCTATCTTAATACTCTGAAATTCAAATGGAAAATTTCCCACTGATGATACAAAGGAAAACAATCAAATAATGTACAGTAGCACGAAAAGAGAAATAGACCATGGAGCACATCTTTCTGTCTTAGGCTAGAAGATTATATAAGATTCTGCCTATTAAATCCCATATTTTGATCATTTCAAATTAGTCTAGATAGACTACTTTTAGGATTATATGCAAAATATTGAGCATACATGGGTTTCTTTCACAGTAAATTGTTATAGTTTTGATTAGATTTTTCCAGACCCTAACATAATTAATAATTGTTGTTATAAACTCCTTGAAAATTACACAGGATATTGGAAATTGCTTCATATGAAGATCATTTAAATCTACAAAGCTATGAATGGACTAGAAAAAAATAACCAACAAAACAATAAAACTCAGTGACTAAAACTATTTAGGATGGCAATTTTTCTTCTCTACTTTACTGTAGCAATATGTAAATGAGGTTGAGTTTTTATGACAGCAAATACAAAATCTACAGACTTTCTTTTCCTGGACACAGATGCTGGCTTAATGAATTTGGAACCAGCATTACCACAGGGGCAAGGACTCAAGAATGCTTAATTGCTTGTTCTTGCAAAGTGCTGGCTCACTAAATCCAATATGCTTTACTTGTATGTCACTTCGAGAATCTTGTGTACTCAAGCTAGTGCCATATCTCTTCCACCTGTGCATGTCAACATATCATGAAAATAGGGTTGTTCTGGGCATTGAAGTTGGTAAAAGATCATGTCAGTTATTATTAGAAAATGACAACACCAAAGTACATAATTGACTTGCTAAGTCAGGAGCTCAGCTTTTTACTGCTTATTATATTTGTCATCCTACTAAAAACTAGTAGCTGAAATGCCTTTGTGAGAATCATTTTAAAATTTAGTTTTATAATATCACTTTTTTGATCCATATTGACCAATAAATTAGTTATTTATGTAAGTCTACATTTTCAGATGATTCTGTTCATGGGATAGTATATTTTGGCTTAGTAATTGAAATCATTATTTAAAAATTTAAATAAACATCAGAGAAGCTTAGTATATACTGTTTCCATACTCACATATGAAACTACAGATACAGTCTATTAAAGCATTAGTATAGTCTAAGAAACCAAGAAACACTAAAGAGGCAAAGTTGAAACACCAAACAAGAGAAGCGATTTGGTCTTGCAAAAGGATTTTTGCTGTTTAATGACCTCTAGAGATTTTATCCTCAAATATCAAAATTAACAATTCTGTAGAAACCTAGGTAATATACATCATGGTGCAATGTATGTATTAAGTAAAAGTATGCTCAATTGTAATATGGTTAAACATCTTTAAAAGAGCTCAAGACAAATAGCAAATGAATTTGGTATAAAAATTGGGATGTAATTGCCAAATGGAATTATATTATGAGAAAATAAGGTTTTCTTCTCATTGGGAATTTTCATTTATGACAAAGAACAATCTTTGTTGATCAACAGGGTTGCCTTTAGGTAAGACACAGACAGCATAAATATGTTGCGATACAAATGTTTTAGTTTTCATGCCTACAAATATTCAATTTTGTGCCTCATTTAAGTATTCTTGTTTTTAAAGTGTTACAAGCTTTTCAAACCTTTGTCAACATTTGCAATGTTTTATAACCAGTTTCAAAAATCCACAAGGAAAAGGAAATTAGCATAAAAAGAATTTGAGACTTTTTTTTCAAATCCAGAATAGTGACTATTGGAAAGAAGATGGAGAAATTTATGGAAGTTATCAAGAAACATAAAAAAAGACCATATTGTTAAAAATTTCCAAAAATATGCACAAAGTCAAAATAAATTTTAGTTTTGAATGATTATGAATTTGTTTTAGTATTCTGAAGGAAAGAATTCAGTTAAAAAATGTGTACTATACTATTAGAGTATATTGTTTATACTATATTATGGTATACTATTCTTATTTATACTAAACTATAATATTATTTATCTTATACAATTATTCTATACTATTATTACTATTATAGGCTATTATTATTGTTTATACTATGCTATTATAATTATTTAAAGATTTTCTTTTTAAATACTTATTTGTTTTATCTCAAGTCAAATCCCTGACCACCATCAGCATCCTTTCTCTTTTTTAGCATATTTTTGAATACATTGTTGATAGGTTTCTTTATCTTTCTTTTCCTGCACATGAGCACGTATACTTTCACAGACAATAACACATATGTACATATATGAAAATTGAAAATGGTCTAGCTTTACAACATTTTATAAATAACTTAATTTACTCTTTTTATCCAGAATTTTACTCTTTTTATCTGGAATTTTACTCTTTTTTCTGAAATTATATTTAATATCTACTTTCATTTTTGTACTGAATAATGCTTCTCACTCTTGATTTCTGCATAGTATCCTATCAAAAACACACATACACATTATTCCACCATAATCTGTAATGATAAGGAAGGTTTACTGCCAAGGTTTGATAGTAGAAGTGACGTGACAACACATATTTGAATGTGTCTCCTGATATTCTTCTGAGTATGGCTTCTCTGCAAAAGTTGTATACTTTTTAATTGTAAAATGTCACTTTAAATCAAAGCTGAAGGATTATTTTCTAAAATATAGAAAAAAAAATTTTTTTTAATGCAACGGGGATCAAACTCACGACCTTGCACTTGCCAGGCAGGCGCTTAGGCCACTGAGCTAAACCTCCGGCCCTAAAATATAGAAATCTTTTAAAAGTATAAAGTATAAAGCAAGAAAATAGGAAAAATATTAGCATAACCAAAGTCAAAATAATAAAAAAAAACTGAACCAGACTATCTAGTTAGTTATTTTATAGAAATGGGTACCGCAAAAAAAAAAAAAAAAAAAAGAAATGGGTATGGCAATGAACGATTGGTTTTAATTTCAAATAGAATTTCATAAAATGTCGAGTGAGAATATTAAAGAATAAATATATATCAATATACACATAAATAAATGCACGAAACATAAATATGTAGAAAAGAGAATTAAAGATTAAATAATTCTCTGAGGGCAAAGTAATTTTAAAAACAGATGAAGAATTTCATGACATTGGAAAACCAGATGTAAAAATAGCTTTATAAAAAATATTTTTATCAAAACAAAAAAAATTAGGTTGAACTTAATAGCAAGAAATAGAAGACAGCCAGGAGGGGTGATGCCTGTGTGTAATCTCAGCACTCACGGAGGCTGAGACAGGAGGATCACAAGTTCAGCACAGCCTGTCCATGTTAGGCGCATCCTGTAATATGCTGCAATACCATCTTCGCATTACCTGGTCTCAAATAAATGAGTAAAAAGAAATAAAAAACTTAGAAGGCAGAATTTCTTGTGTGAGACTATTTTGGAAGTAACATAGAAAGGAAGTCATTTCTGAGTTACCAGTCTTGGAGGATACGGTAGCAATTGGGCAGCGACTCACATTGTACCAGACCTACATTCTAATCAGTCTATGTTAGTAGGCTGACTGTGCTATATTTTTAATAATCTGACAGCTAAATTTTGAAAACCGGAAAAAGTATTAACTTAAAAAATAGATTTTAAAAAATCCCTATTTAAAATAAAGCCAGTGAAAACCACTTAAAGTGTTAATGTATGTTTTGTACACTGCATGGTCTTGAATGATTTTTTTTTTTTATCAGGAATTGAACTCACAACCTCATGTTTTCCAGGCAGGCACTTTGCCACTGAGCTATATCCTTGACCTTGAATACAAGTATTACTTGCGTCCAAATCATGATTAGAGCCAGTTCACTTTATAATAAAATATTGTGAAGAAAGAATATCATCTAATTTTCAAATAACATTTAAAAAGAAATCACAAATATAAATTCCAGTTATATAGCCTTTCACATGAACGTTTCCTAAATTTTTAAAAACAAAGAATTTCTCTGTTAAGCAAACATTCTACAGCAAATAATATTTACTAGAATTAAATAGACTAAAAATAAATCTTAAAAATTTACTTTAAAAGATAAAGACAAGTAAATTGTCAGTAGATGAATAGCGAATATATGTATATTCATATTGTAATTAAATAATAATCTATGCAAAATTGCTATGAGAAAACAGATTAATGTTAATATGCTATTACAGTCACACGTATCTTTCTGAATACACATATATAGATAAAATTAAAATCTGTATTGCAAAAGTCACATATATATATATATATCTGTGTCATTATCAACAGATGTATCAACAGCATATCATCAGTCTGTGATATATGATTGAGTTTATTACATTAAAGTGATACTTTTGGCACATTTGAATTATATGTGCTTGATACTGAAGATTAGTGATTTTCATTCAATATGAAAAAGAAGTTTAGGGTAAACTTTTTTGTTTTCTATTTTCCTTACAGAAAATTGCTATTTAAATTGTACCTTTGCTGCCTGTGGGCTAGATATTTAGCCTTTTCAACCTATTTTCTATCATTCCAGGAATAATGTTGCTTAAAATAGGCATGAGTTCGTTCTTTGCTAAGTAATAAAAAGCACGAAACATCCTGGGAAACTACTGTTAGAGCTAGGTATGAGTTAATTGAGATGGACAGAAATCGATTCTCTGCCAAGCCTGAATTTAACATTACTTTTGCAAGTGCAGCAATTGGAAATGATCTAAATTTTTATTGATCCATTTAAAAAAATTCTACTATCTTAAATGACTTTGTCTACAGATTGCAGGGATTAATTAATGATTTTGTTTTTTCTTTAGATAAAAATATCAGAGTACGGATATTATCAGAACTCTGTTACATATCTGAAAATATTTAACAGAATGCTCTTTTAACTGTGTTTCCTAATACTCAAAATAAGACTGTTGATACTCATAGAAATATACAAGTTTCTGTAAGAAAAAAAATTGGAAGAATGAAAAAAGTACATTAGTGATTAGTCATAATATTTAGTTACTAAGTTTTAAATGTTACAGCTTCTTTGCATATTGTAATGTGTTTACATCATTCTTTGAAATCATGAGATGTTTCAGCTGTATATGAAAAATATTTTATAAAAATGAAGATATTTCTTGATATTACAGAATGGATCATGAAAACATAGCAGGTTTTTCAAACACAGCTACCTATGGAAGAGGTATTAAAGTCTTAAAATATCTCACAGTTCTGTATGATCCAAGTTCATCCTCTCTCTCCAGGTCGATTTGCAGCTGATAATGACAAACTCAGGATTTATGAGATCTGAATAATTTTGCCACTAGAGCCCTCTGCTGAAATAGCTGAGAACTTTAGAACTCCATTTTCTTCTTCTTCTTAATCCTCATTCTTTCATTCATCTTCCACGTGTACTGATTCCAAGAGAGATAAAAATGAACTCCAGGATTTCATGGTAAATGTAGTCAAGTTCCAAAGAAGGCAAATCCCCAATGAAAGAAGCTCTCTCTGCGAATATCAAGGTGTTCATTGCAAGGAAAGAGACAGAGGACGGTAATAATGTCTGGACTGATATTCTTGGAAGTTTGAATCTAAAGATTTTTTAATAAATCAGTCAGCCTGAAGAAATGTATTATTCTTTCAATTTCATTAGCTACTACTTTCTCTTGTTTTACAATTCTATCTGACAAGAAAGTGTATGCATTATTGATAAGATTACAGCTGTTGATTGTTAGTTGAATTTCAATATGTTTATTTGAGCACGATAATATATGTCATATCCAAATATGCTAGATACACATTTTATTTTCTACTTTGGATTTGTTGTTTCTTACCACTTCAAATTTACATATTTTAATGCTGTAATGTTTGATGTGTGTGTTTATCACTATAGCAAATTCTTCATAGTTTGTATGTTTAACCAGTATGAAACATTCCAGGTTCTCCTACTGAAATCTTTTTCACTTTTAATTATGTTTGTTTTGGTCTTAATACTGCTACATCTGTTTTCTTAATAATCTCATTTGCTCTCTGTATCATTTTCCATTTCTGAATTGTCAGTTGCTTTTGTTCAACCTGTTATGAGGTGTCTTCTAAATTAGGATAAAAATTTATTTTGTTTGACTCAGTTCCTCTGTTTTAATAAAAGAATTTAAATAGTTTATACATACAAGTTGAATATGATATACATTCCAGAAATATGCTTGTCAGTTCAGACACATCAATGACTTACTATAAGAAAACCTCAGTATATAGTCTTATTTAAAATAGAATGTATATGTCCAAAGAGTTTCCTTATTTTTACTTTTTATTGACATGACTAGATACTAAAAATACAGCTTACGATAAGATAATACACAATACACAACAGTTCATTAGTGAAGGTAAACTGATGCTTATGCATGGCACATTAGATGGTGATATTACTCTTGTGACAATGTATCCGTTATAAAAGAAAACATTTTATCCTTTGCAGTGTTGGATATGCAGTAATTCAATTATTTGAAGTAGATGGCTTTGTTTCTTTTAGGACTATGCTTATTGAACCTAAGTCTCAAAGTAGTATGAAATAATTTTCTCCTTCAAGTATGGGTTTGTGGAGAAGAAACACCAATTTTTTCCTTATGTCTCTTGTACATAAAAAAATTAAAACTGCTTTAGACATATTTGAGGAAAGCTAGAAACTGGAGAGCGTTTCAGGAGAGACACCTCAGGGACCTCATCATTAATCGTCCTTTGCTTCCTCAAATCTCTGGTTCACACACCACAGTGATGCACTGCTGTGTTCATGCCACCCCAGGGGTGGCTCCCGCCGCTGGTGTGCCTCTGGTCACCACTCTGGAAGGCAGGAGGAAAAACTTTGTTGGTGATCGTATGTTCCTATGTGTTTCCTCATGCACAGTGAGTAGGCTTTCAGGAAATGCTCATTCCAACATAGATTTCAAAGAATTTATTGGACAGCTTGGAGACACAGAGAAACAAGTGCACGGGTGAAAAAAATCATAGAGTGGGAACTCAGCCATTGCTACCCACGGAGAGAGGCCAACTTCAAGCCTCCAGAACTTCAAGGCTACCTGCATGTGATTCCATGCTGCTGTAGTACCAGCACGAAAACCTAGGGTGTGAAAGCTACTGGTGAACTGAGGTCACAGGTCATCACAGCTATCAAAGAAGCAGTCCTATTAGCTTGAGGAATTGACTGCTACCTGAGAATTCTCAAAATATGGAACTCAGGGTCAAATGAGAATGTTGGTACATTTTTGAATTTTTATATTGATTTTCCTCTTGGGATTTGGAATTAGGTAGGACAAATGACCTCTTCTGCTTGCTTGTTTCTTCTTTTAAAGTGGGAGTGTCTATCTTTTTTCTTTTTTACCACTGTAGTTTGGAACATGAGACACTGATATCATAGCTAATAGCTAGAGATGGTCTCACATTTGGATGGACTGTGCTTTGAAGGTCACTCATAACAGATTCAGATAAAACAGTGAGCTTTGGACTTTAGAGTTGCTGCTTGAACCAATTATGATTTGGACACAGTCTATCTTAGTTATTCTCTCATTGTGGAGAACACACTCAACTCCCACAAGTTAACAGTGAAGAGGTTTATTTTAGCTCACAGTTTTTAGAGGTTTCAGTCAATAGTATGCTGACTCCAAGGCAGGGGAGCATGATAGAGCGACATGGCAAAGGAAGCTTCCGCATACCGGGCAGGAAGCAGAAAGCAAAATGAAGAGGGAGAGTGCAAGCCATGCCCAACCACATCCCAAATCACAGTTTCAGTGGGTTCAGTCCATAGTCAGCTGGTTTAAAGGCAGAAATAGAATAGCAAAGGAATATTGCAGGGGAAAACTGTTCATGGTGTGACAGATGGAAGCAGAGAAAGAAAAGAGAAGTGGGGCATGAGAAAAAACCCTTCCAACTCATGCCCACCACCATTGCCCCTTCCAACAAGGACTCATCTCTGAATATAAGATATTTAAGGGATATTTTAGATATAAACTGTAACATTTTGCCCTCTAAAAACCTCATGTCAGAATCATTATGCAAACTGCATTCAGTCAATCTGTAAGAATCACCAAGGATTTAATGGTCCCAGCATTGCTGAAAAAGTCCAAGTTCAAAATCTCCTTTGAGACTCAAGGTAAACTCTAGAGAATGAGTCTCTGTAGATGACACAAAGCTAATTAATGCTTGCAGTGTAAAATGGTATCATGTAAGCATTCTCTCTCCAAAAGGGAAGGCGGGGAGAAGACAGTCAGATCGAACCAAGATTACAGCCCAGTAGAACAAATGGTAAATCCTGTTGCTTCATGTCTAGCATCAAAGGCACAAGAGGTTGTAGTAAGATGTGAGCTCAGAAAGGCTTAAGTAGCCTTGCCTTTACTGTATTTCTGAATGCAGCCCATTTGGCCTCTCTTGGGCTGGATTTTCTTTTTTTCTTTTTAACTTTTTTTTTTTTTTTGGTCCCAGGGATTGAACTCACAACCTCATGCTTTCCAAGCAGGCGCTTGTGCCACTGAGCTAAATCCCTGGCCCCTTGGGCTGGATTTTCTATCTGCTTTTGCCTTTCCTCTGTGGATAATGCAGGTTCCTGAAATCTGCAACTTCCTGGGGTCTCCACGGCACCTTCAGTTTTAGTCCCATAGCCTCACGCATCACTTTCTTAGAGACATTCGGCAAGGAATGTGACCCTTTTGCACGTTACCCGAACTCCCAAGCGTTCTTCTGAAATTTATGTGGAAACCTCTGCATCCTCATAACTCTTAGATGCTGTATGACTGAAAAACAAGTACCACTGGGACAAGATCAAATCCTACCTGCTTGAACAATAGCCTGTTCCCCTTGGACCATGCATGCAGTGGTCTCTGAGGGTTTCAGTGGTTGAACTCAGGAGTACACTCACCTAGACCGCACTGAGTAAGTGGGTATCCCAGGGATTGTCTGCACACAGGAAACACTCAAAGTTTTATGCCTTTGAGCCGGAAATGTGTTCAGTCTTGTGGATTCTTATTTTTTTGAGGCAGGCTTTCACTATGCATTTCAGGCTGGCCTTGAACTTACCATGTACCCTAAGTTGGCCTTGACCTTGTGGTAATCCTCCTGCCTCATCTCCTGAGTTCTGGGATTACAGGTGTGCACCACCACGCCTAGCACTGGACTTGTAGATTTTGAGATGCCCTCCACATGTTTTTTTCCTGACCTCCTATACGAAATA
>RJWT010031126.1:0-14441 GCA_004365215.1 Cuniculus paca | reverse complement strand
ATAAGGTATCATGCTCCTAGCATCCAAATATTCTAATGACTGAGACAGACAAACCAGAAATTAAGCTTACATCAGGCAAAGGTTAATGCAATGAATAAAATTAAAACAGGTTAAAGGACATACAGTAACTGTTGTGTTTCATACTCAAAAATTGCCTTCTGAGACAGTCTTATTAGAAGAGACCTGAAAGCAGCAGAGCTGGAATATGGAAGAGCATTCCAGACAACACACTAAAAGCAAAAGTCCTAAGGTAGAAGTGAACTTGGAAATGTGGACAACAGGCAAGAAGTTCAGCAGTAATTCAGAATAGTGAAGAAAAAGAGAGAAGCAGAAGGGACTAGCAAAGTAGCCAGAAATCCCATGATTCATGACCTCATACAGACCTCTAAAATGCTACAAGAATATGAACTCTTCTCTGCTTGAACCCCCACAAGAGAGACAAAGGATGATTTTTAGTAGGAAAGAGATGTGACTGGATTTGTGTTTTAAAAACATCACTCATTCTCACTGGTGTGTAACAAATAGCAAGAGGAGGCAAGACAGAAGCAGGGGAATGAGTAAGGAAGTGCCTGCTGTCTAGGAGAGACCAAAGTGTCCTTAAAATACAGAAACGACAGTGAAGGTGGTGAGAATGAGTCAGATAGGATCTGCTGATAAAGTGGTTGTGTGGTGTGAGAAAAAGAGGATTTAAGAATGATTTACTGCCTAAGCAACTGGGGTAGACTGCAGGATGATTTACTGAAAAAAGGAAAACAAGGTTAGCATAATGAATACCTGAAGAAATGGACTGTAACCCAGGGGTCATAATCTCATATTCCAGCATACACCGCTGTGACCTCACTATGAAGCAAAAGGGAATAACAGTAATAGGACAATAAACAATCCAGAGGATGTATACTCAGACCGTAAGTATTAAAAAAATGTTTTTTCCCTTTAAACACAGACAAAACAAAATGAATGACATTTTCAACAGAGAAAATGATCCCCTAGAAGGCAAGGAAAGGTTGCTGGTGTAGAGAAAGGGAAGAAAAACCCATGAATTCAAGATAAAAAGTTCTAAGGGAAGAAAAACTCATGAATTCAAGATAATTCTAAGGTTGTAAAGCATAAGTTCCTGGAACAACAAGAAAAATTCTCAAAAGCAAGGACAACATGAATGGAATTTTTTTCATACATATTAAAGTGTATTATAAGGTATAAGATTTTGTTTGGGTTGGATACAGTTTAAGTGTCCCCAAAAGTTTCCTTAAAATTTAAACCCCACTGGGGGTACTGAGAAAGTGGAAATGGAATCAGACTATGCTGTTTAGAAGTGGGATCTTTGGAGGGAACTGGGATTAGACAAAATCATTGGTCCCCATGTGGAATCCTGATAACTATTTAAGAAGTGAGGGAGTAGAAGAGACACACACATACCTGCAGGTTCTGTCTCTTGTCATATGATACTTTTACATCACCCCAGGTCTCTGCCAGCAAGAAGACCAACAGTAGACCTTTAGAATCATGACTCAAAATAAAACTCTATAACTCATCTAGTCTCTGATATTGTGTTTCTAGTAACTGAAAACAAGCTAACACAGTATTTAAGATAGGACACACACACACATACATATGTGACAGTAACGGATTTAAAACAGATCAGTGAAACAGAAAAGCCCATAAACAGATGGAGGGAAACCAAAACTCACTAAATAATTAAAACAACATCTCAAAATGTAGAGCTCATGACGAACTAATAAATAATACTGAACTGAGAAACAAGTCATATAGCCAAGCATGATGACACATGGCTATAATCCCAGCACTTAGAAAGTTGGGCAGGAGGGTCTCAAATTTGAGTCTAACCTAGGAAACTTAGCAAGACTTTACCTCAAAAATAAAAAGTGGGCTATAGATGTAGCTTAGTGTGAAGGTCCAAACCTCATGCCCAACCCACCACATATATATATATATATATATATATTCTCTACATTCATAAAAGTTTAAGGTAAAATAACCAAAACATATAATTACTAGAAAAAAATATGTGAATGATTTTATTACCATGGATGGTAAAGTTTTTCAAAGTATAAACTCCCAGCCAAGTGTATGGTGTGGCACATGCCTGTAATCCCAGCAGTTGCACGGCTGAGGCCAGATGATCACCATGAGTTCAAGGTTGGCTTGAACTACACAGTAAGACCTTGTCTCAACAAAACAAAACAAAACAAAACAAAACAAAACAAAACAAAACCTAATACCAACATCACCAAACTACAGAACACGAAACAGAAATTACTTAAGAAAAGTCTACTAACAAAGTTAAAACACAATCATTAAATAAGAAAGACATGTCAATATTCTGCTATGATTTGAAAGTATCACACAAAATTCAATTTTGCAAACTCAATCCCCAAGGCAATAGTGTAGAGAGGAAGGGACTAATAAGAGGTGCTTAGGTCCTAAGGGCTCTGCTCTCATGAACGAACTCATGTTACTGTGGAAGTAGGTTAGTCATCACAAAAGCAGATCTGTTACAAAAGGAAGCATAGTCCCTTATTCCTTCCTTTTTCTCACCTTCTCTTGCCCTTCTTCCTGGTATCACAGGAGGATGCTCTCATTTGCCAGGGACTCTAGCCTCCAGATTTCCATTGTTTCTAAGTTACCCAGTCTATGGTATTCTGTTATAGCCACAAAAACACAGACTAAGATATATGTCAGGGAGTTTCTTTAACATACAAAGAGCACTTATATATCATCCTAAAAGAAATCTGTATAGAAAGCTTAAGTAGATAATTCGCACAGATACAGTGAATGTAAAAATTCTTTTTTTTTTTTTTTGAGACAGGGTTTCACTATGCAGCTCAGGCTGGTCTTCAACTCACTTTGTAGTCAACCTGGCCTCAAACTTGCACTGATTCTCCTGCCTCAGCCTCCCAAGTGCTAGGATTATAGGCATGCACCACCACTCCCGGATGAACATAAAAATTCTTAACTTCATAAATCAGTAAGTGAAAATTAAGTATTTTTTTCTAATCTATAAAATAAGCATGTAGACAGAGGGGTATTTTTCTAAACTATATAACCCAAATGCAGTTTCCCACAATGAACTATTACTTTGTGTCATAAATATATTTAATGTAGTTGCTGCCTTAGCATCTACCTTTTTCCCTGACATAAGTTATGTAGAACCTATTTATATTCTTTCAGTTTTGCCTAGTGAAAACTTTCCTGTGTGGCTTTTTCTGACACAGGCCACTTGCTTCTCATATTTTACCCAAACCTAACACATGCCTGCACTGCTGACCATATTAAAACATACTGGTTGCTAGAGATATGGTTTGGCGCCTGCCTGGCAAGCACAAGGTCGTGAGTTCAATTCCCGGTACCAAAAAAGAGATAAAAACCATACTGGTTAACATTAGAAATAAGTGCTCCCTTCAGGAGTGTTTCCTTTAAATTTGCCAATCTATAATTCCTCCCCTACTGTTTTTATTTTCCCACCCACTAGCTGATCTTCATGATGCTTCTAGACTTCCCAAAGGCCTCCTGACAGGACCCCTAGCCTCTAAAGGATGTACAAGTAATAAATTTTGTTTCATTTTGGGGGGGTGTTTCACTTAATTGGATCTCATCTAACCCATATACCCAGACCTAACCTGTCCCTGCTCAGGGTTCCCCTGGAGATTGGCTATCTTGACTTATAGCCACTCATGACAAAGAGACCTCAAACCAAATTAGAAAAAAATCACAGTAGCTTGTTTACTTGCCTAAATCAAAGTCATTATATTTCCCTATGTAATACCTTTAACTATGCTCACCATGTAAGGGCCCTCTACCCTGTTCCCAGAATGTTTCTATTTTATGATAAACAATTCCTTTGTTTCAAAACTCTGTTAAAGACTAGCCTGCCTGTCAATATATGACTAAATGCATGTAACTAGTTATGTAAGTTTTCTCACTTGTTTTGTACTTCCCACTTCTAAATGCTATACAAACTAAACTCTTTGTAAACCCAGTGCTGTTGCCTTTGGGAATGATCTTGCAACAGTTCACTGAAATAAAGATTAAAGGCTGTCTTCCTATCTTCTCAAAAAAAAAAAAAAACTATATATCTAACTTATATCTTCTATAAATCTACGCATTTAATCTTGAAAGGTCACCTCTGGTATTTGTTTCTCCTTTACATTGATTATACAATATAATCTCATCTATATGGCTACTAATGAGTCTCTATGAGCTGTCACTTTTGTATATGTGTGTATGTAGGAGGTTAACAGGAGATTAAACCCAGAACCTTTGCACAAACCTTTTAAAATTTTTTTGTTTTTTTTAAACAGGGTCTTTTTAACTCACTAAGTTGTCCAGGTTGGGGTTCAAACTTGCAATCTTCCTGCCTCAGCCTCTCAAGAGTGCTGGGACACAGGTATACACCACCATACCCGGCTGATCTGTCACTTTTGCAGCTGTGCTTCAATTCTACCCTGCTTGCTCAGCTCTGGAATTTCATGACTGCACATACAGCACAGGAAAAATAGTTGAATACTAGTAACTGGGGGCTGGGGATGTAGTTCACTGGTTTTCACAACTGAGACCCTGCCACTGTGTGAACATCTATGCAAATGGTTCTTTGTCTCCCTTAAAGATATGAGGATAGTATCTCTAAAATGGTAGGGAAGGCTTTGCTATATACACAGCACATGCAATTGTGTCTTGCTTAAAGCAGGTACCTTGGGGCCAGGGATTTAGCTCAGTGGCTTAAGCGCCTGCCTGGCAAGTGTGAGGTTGTAAGTTCGATCCCTGGTACCAAAAATAAAAACATAAATAAATAAATAAAAGCAGGTACCTTGTAAGACCAGTATTCTTTGGTACTAAATTCTGATGCAGAGGGGCATCCCAAAGGCAGACTTCTGACGAGAACATGGTTCAGTATGTATCTGAAATTACGCTGAAACTGCAAATTAGTAGCCCTTGGCTAAATTTAGTGTGTTTTCCTTGGCTGCCACGGATTAGTTACCAACATTTAAAACTTTCAGCTGTTTTTTTTTTTTTTTTTTTGTCTCTTTGAGACAGGGTCTCACTATGCAATTCAGACTGGTCTTGAACTCACTTTGAAGCCTACCTAGACTGGTCTTGAACTTGCAACAATCTTCCTGCCTCGGCCTCCCAAGTGCTGGGATTATAAGGGTATGCCTCCATGCCGAGCAAGATTTCTAACTTCCTTTGAAACAACAGTTTATACAATTTTACATAACAGTCTTTTCTATTAGCCAGGGTCACCCTCTCTATGTATACACCACTATGTATGATTTTCCAGAAAATGAGGTCAGTGTCACTTGTGATAACAGTTATGCTATTGTTGTTCTTTCTTTTTTTTTTTTAGACAGGGTCTCACTTTGTAGTTCAGGCTGCCTTCAGCTTACTGTGTAACCCAGGTTGGCCTTGAACTCACAGGGATCCTCCTGCCTCAGCCTCTTGAGTGCTAGGATTACAGGTATGAGCTCCACTTGTTTTTCTTTTGTTTTTTGTTTTTTTGTTTTTGCAGCACCTGGGATTGAACTCATGACCTTGCGCTTGCCAGGCAGGCGCTTAGGCCACTGAGCTAGATCCCCAGCCCTGTATGTGTCTCTTGAAAAGGTATTTCATCCTTCCATGAATTTGTGCCTTTGAAAAACAATACATTTTAAGTGCCGATTCATATGCAAATAAACCCGTAAAATGGAACTTAAGCTTCATAGAAGACACTATAGTTCTCACAAAGAACTACTATATTACAACTGTTGAGTAAGGGCTTTTATCTGTATTTATAATTACTTAGACACATACACTCACGTCATTTTTAGGCCCATGGTGCCTGGGCAAAGACACAAAGCAAGAGATTTCTGTGAAGGACAGAAGGATAACCAGAAGTAGGTTAAGATCAAGTTTGGAAGATTAATAAAACAAAAACAAAACAAACACCTCATGGGAATTTAAATGTAAAAAATACATATACATGTTCAGGTTGAGACTTTAAACAGAAATTGACAAAGAAACTTAACTGTACTTCTGGACAGTAACATTTTATTTAACGTTTGAGAACACAGACTAAAATGTGACTGCTCCGATCAACTAGTCCCAAATTTTCCGCATAGTACACCCCTAACTAATAGAGTACCTAAATAGATAATTTCAATTTGGAAATTTTGCCTATCCCAGATGGCTTCCAGGTAAGAGACTACACATAAGGCCATCTTCATCTTTCAGACTTGGAATGTCCCTGCATAATGGAGGTCAGTGAACAGTTCTTTGACATCATTAATACAACCTTAACAATTTATGTGTCTACTAGACCACATGTCACACTCCTGAATAAAGACAGATCAAAATACATACCACATCAGCATGAGACTATCATTTCCAAATGAAAAAACAATTCCTTACAATAAAAGACCAAGTCTTAAGATCAACTCTGACTCGCAGAGTTTTCAACAGGTGTTAAAACAGTCAGCTATTTGAACTTAACATTTAAGAACACTTTAAAACCTATAGTATGAAAATCAGTCAACAGATTATTATTCTGATATCTTATATATTATCGTCTATATCACTTGTTTTTAAACTAGGCTCTGAGGAATCTCATAATCCAGCCATAAGAGTTTTTGGAAAAGTAAGCAACGCCCTCCTCTTTAATAATTTTGCTCTTACATGTTTTTCTATGCTGGGTTTTCAAGTTATGTAAGTTTTAATATTGGAAAATCACTCAACTCTAAATTAAACACTTTCCTTTCAAGAAGTTCAGTTAAGTAGTCTTACAATGTAACAAGTACACTTGTTACACATTCAGGTATTCTCTGAATAACACAGGAAATGATTTCAAGAAATACTTTAAATTCTCAACTTTAATGTTTACAGTAATATAGTGTGCAGTATTTAATCCGAGGGTTCCATACTAAAGACATAAAACACTCGTTTAACCATGACTCTCCACAGAAATGCAGTTCCTTTTGGTATCATGCAATAGTACCTTAAGAAGAATGACAGCAGCTGTGCTCTGAATATGAAGACAACACACAGAAATATTACCAACAAAAATTTGGAGTTAAAATAAACTGCAAAGAAAACACATCTGTTGAAACATCATTTACATACTCAAGACGGTAAGACAACTGATGGAAATGGGAAGCACAGAAAGTAGCTATAGAAAAAAAAAAAAGTGTTCAGTAGAGGTTAGTGAACACACACAATCATTCATCATGGCTCACTCTGTCTTACCTGAGGGGGAGTAGGTGTGGATGTGGGTCTTCCTATGGGTGGAGTGGGATTTCTGCTGCCACCTCCAGACATAATCTCCTCAGTTATGTCTTTACCTCCCTGGTTTGGATCTCGAATTCTTATCTACAAGGTTAAGGAAAATGGCAAGTGTACAGAAGGTCAGCTGCAATGAGTTAAAGGTACAAACTAAGAAACACAAAGTTGATGGCCAGGCGTGGTGGCTCACGCCTGTAATCCCAGCACTCGGCAGGCTGAGACAGGTGGATCGTTGTGAGTTCGAGACCAGCCTGGGCTACAAAGTGAGCTCAAGGCCAGCCTGAATGGCATAGGGAGACCCTGTCTCAAAAACACCAGGGCTGGGGAATCTAGCTCAGCGGTCTAAGCGCCTGCCTGGCAAGCGCAAGGTCGTGAGTTCAATCCCTGGTGCCACAAAAAAAAAACAAAAAAAAAAAAGAAACACAAAGTTGATAATCGTATCTGATATTCTTGCAATCACAGAGCCATATAGGGTCATTCAAAAAACTAGGCCATTAGCTCTGACATGAGCTAGTTAGACTAATAAGTAAAACAGGGACATAATAGGCTGAAATTTAAGTAGAAAAGACAAAATATTTGTACTTATTAAGATTGATAAATTGACTTTATATAGAACACTTAAACGAGGTTCATAAAATAGTTTTAAAACATGGAAGTTACTACATAGAATGCAGTTTTAAATGCTCCACTTGAGGTTTTCTTTCAAAATGAACAATGTACATATATTATGATTTAGGAACAGAAATATACCCTGCAAATAAATTTATATGCAGTACTTATGTAAGGATGCTCAATACAGTATTGTTTTTTCCACCAAAGACACAGAAATACCATAAAGGTCAGCAGAGAACAGAACAGTCCAAAAATTATCCTATTTCTTTACAATTAAATACCAAACAGCCAGTAAGAACAATGAGGGAGATCTACACATCCTGATATGGAGTAATAAGCAGAAAGAATTGATAAGTGAAAAAAAATGAAAGATACAAACAGTGTACACAGTCTTGTTTTTACGGCTGTCTGTGCTTAATAGGTATCAGTGGGGATGGTGCTATTAACTGAAGATGGGAGTATCTAGACCTAGGTATCCCATGCTGGGACAGTGTTGAGGCACGAAGGACCCTTTTATCATTATCTACACAGTTTAATTAGCTTGGCTAATTAGCTTTGGCTTCTTGAGAATTTCAGAGAATTCACTAATAATGCCATCTGGATTGGAAGCCTACAAACAAGCAGTTCTTCAATAAGAATTTCTGTATCACTTTCTCAGTTATGGAAATTTGTTTCTACTACAGTTTTAAATACTGTTTTGAGTCTTCTAATTTCTCCTTCAGTAGTATCTATCATTACTTTCTTCCACTTTTATTGTCACCTTTATTCATTTTTCTGCATTGTAAAAAGTGTTGCCCAAGTTCAAGTCCTACGATGCTGATTCAACACTGCTGAAGCATAGTTTGCTGACTGTAAGGTCATGATACTCATAGTTTGCTGACTGTAAGGTCATGATACTCTAGTCCTATTAATTATGACATGCGCACACAGAATTTTCTAATTAATAAACTACTAGGTTTTGAGTATCATTAATTTTCAGTAAAGTACTTAAAGAGTATTGTGATACCAGTCCCATCTATCTCACCTGTGTGAATGAATCTCTTCAAAATTCACCCATTTTGTGTGTTCTGATGGAAAGTGACAGCAAGCCACTCTTGTACAAAATGTTCTGCACTCTAAATTTCCTATTACTATGTATACTCTTAATTCTCTTGGGCTTACCTTCCTTGGTCAGAGGTAAAACCCCTATAATTTAATAAAAACAATCAGAATGCATTTATTAAGTCTGCTTTCTGGTTATTTTGCTTTGGGGAGAAGATTTTGCCTTGTAACCCAGGCCAGCCTACAACTTGTGATCCTGTCTCAGTCTCCCAAGCACTGGGATTACAGGTAGGTGCCACCATACCATGCTGGAGTTCTGTTTTTAAATCTACTTCAAAAATAAAAAAAAAAAACTTGCTCTTATTGTCTATAACACTTTGGCTTCTTTTACTCTTGTGCTGTATTTTTTCTGTCAGTTCACAGTTGAAAAAGAGAATTGATGAGGTCTGGTGGTAAAGGATAGTCAGGATGTAAGAACTGAACTGAAATTCATGCCACTGAGTGCCACTGGCACTCTAAACCCTCCTAGTTTCAATGCTGGAATGCATGTTGTCATGTAGTACATCCAGTTCAGTGAATAGTGAAAGTGGATATTAAGTACAACATTAGTTATATGACCATCAAAATCTGGGTCAAGTTAAGGAGTGGGGATAGAATGGAGAATAAAAAAAAATGGCACAGTCAATTGTAAACTGAGATTAAAAAAAGAACTGGATAAACATTTGATAAGTGAATACACTTCTCAATTTAAAATAAGAAAATTAAAGATCTCTTACAGTTTTTTTCTCTCTCTTGGCTGGAGGGGGCTGTTGCTGCGTAGGCACTATGATAGGTGCAGACTGATACACTGGCTGACTTGGGTAAAAAGGTGTTCCTGAAGAATTAGAAAAAAATGAAAGGTGTTTAGTTAATTTGTCAAACATTACAGGACTGTCAATGTACAATGTGTCTAGATAATCCTTTCAAAAAAAGTTATAAAAAAAATCCTAAACTTTCTTTTTATCTCCTTCCACAAGCTCTCTACCAGCTACTAAAGTGGTTAAGAAATAATCCCCAAAATATGTAAAGTCTTGAAGAGTCATAAACATTCAATATCAAAACACCTAAATAATTCTGCAGATTGAAATGAGAAGTCTTTTGAAAACACAAAGTGTTCTCTAGGGCTACTTTTAACACTCTTAAGGGGCCCAATACCTGCCCCAGTAATTCTCAAACAGGAACTTACTTATCTAAGCCTCTGTGTGTAAGGCTTTGGTTTCAGGAAGGAGGGAGAATATTTCTGATTATCTTGGGGTGGGGAGTCTAATAATTCTTACTTATGGATAATCATTGTCATTAGGAGCAACTATTAAGGCTTGATAAATACCCTAATATTTCCCTAATGTTAGGGAAAAACAGTAACAACAACAACAAAAATTAAAAAAAAAAAGAAAAACAGAAAAAGTAGCCTAGAGACAAAGTTCAGATACTAAGATTGAAGCTCCAAACTACATTTTCCTAGCATTCTTAAACCCTGCATTTTTGCTGTACCTATAATCTACTTTTATTCCTATTCTCCAAGTACACCAATCTGAATCAGACTAAACAGAGTCAGAGCTAGAGATGTACCTCAGAAGTAGCGTGCTTGCCTAGCATCCCTCAAGCTCCAAGTACAAGCCCCAGCAGGAAGAGGCGTACAACTGGAGTCACAGGAGAGGTATGGGCTAGAGTTTTCCATTTTGGAACCGGCAAATACGAACAGCATCGAAATCTTGAGACTACATAACTCAGTAAATAAGTACAGGTAGAAAAGAAGCTCAAGAAAAAAAGCCTTTTAGAAGTCACAGAAAGGAAGAGTCTAGCAAAAGAGATAGAAGGGAAGACCAAGGGAATTGGTAAAGTGAAGAAAACTGTTCAATACTGAGGAAGTACTTAATGTGTCATACGATGCTGAGAGGTCAACTAAGATTTGTCAGAGTAGAACTCATTAATGAGCCTGACAAAACTACCTGGGTAAGAAGGTGGGAGACGTAGCCTCTTTAAGGCACACTGAGTAGTAACAGTGAAGGAAAAAAGTAAAGTCAGTGAGGATAGGTAACTCCTTTTCTTAAAAGCTTTGCTATAAAAAGGGAAACTGGAAAAACAGAGCTACAACTGGATAAGAATATGGAGCGCAAAAGAAATTTTTTTAGAAATACAGGAAGGAGACCAACATGATTTTATACTACAGTACTAGGACTACTTTAGAAGTTTAAAAAAAAAAAGACAATATAGGAAAAAAGAATTGTTAATGTAATATCCTTAAATGGGTACATGACAGGATCTAATGCACACTGACAAATGACAAGAAGAAAAAAAAATGTATAAGAAAAAAAGCAAAATGTATAAGAAGGTAGTTAACACAGACAAAAGCCCTTAGTTTTAACGAAAAATAAAATGATGTTAGCTTTATTATTATCATTACTAACATCTCCACTACATTCATCAAAATCTTCAAGTGGAAATTTCTGGGAAGGAATATGATTTGCAGTACTAGAGGCTCTGCAGTTAGCAACCAGGTTTAAAGTAGCAGATTTGAAAAAGATTTAAGCAGAGGGTAGGAATAGGATTTCAGGAAGTTCACCATAAAAAACGAAAAGAAAAACCTCAGATGTCCTCTAGCAGTAAGCAAAATATTCTCAAAATACAGCTCAAATTGGCAATTTTATGCTACCCTATTATGTCATTAGTTCCTAAACTGAGAAATACCCCCTAAACATACTTCTAAATTGGTTTCAAATGCTGCTAGACAAGCAACATAATCTGCTCATCTTACTATATTTTTCAAGTGAAGTGAAATAAGATCCAAAAGGTGAACTATCTCCATGGGGAGGTGGGGTGGATCACATTCTTATGAACCATCTTTCAATTACCAATAATTGGGATAATCTGGTATATCACATACATCTAATGAATAATTGCTTAATAAATCTTATTTCTATTCTATTAAAATGTAAATTTTGACTATCATTTTTCAATTAAAAGTTAATGTTTCTGGAACTTAGTCCTCTTATATATGGAATGAATTAGTTTATTTAGGTAAGGAGGTCTGTCAACCGAAATCTAATGGCCAAATATACAGGGCTGGGGATGTAGCTCAGTGGCACAGCAACTGCCTGGCAAGTGAGGTCCTAGGTTCAATACCCAGTACCAAAAAAAAAAAACAAACAAAAAATATATAAACATATATATATATATATACACACATACACACACACACACATATATATAATATGCACTAAATCTATCCTACCACTTTTTATTTTCTAGAAATAGGAGCAAGTATATTTACATAAATTCCTTACGCTATAATCATAAAACAAACCATTCACACAAAAATATAAATTTGAAATAATACTACCAGCGTGTCAGATAATAGTTTCCTTCCCCTACTACGCAAAGTACCAAGTTGCGTAGTGTTAAAGGTTATATATGAATCTCAAAGGTGGGTTGGTAGGAGGAAAGGGGCTGTGTGGCAGGGATCTGTCACACTGTGGTCTTATAAGAAAACCACAGAGCTGAGCACTAATGGTTGAGAAATCCACCACTTTTTATTTTCTAAATAAAATTTTATTGTAAAACATCCCCACAGTTTACCTACTGTCAATGGCTACTTTTACACTACAGTAGCACAGCTGAACACCTGAAACAGAGATCACAAGTCCTGAAAAGCCTGACATATTTGTTACCTCATTTTCACAGAAAAACTGCAGATCCAATTCTACACCAGTAGTTTCAAAACCCCAGTTTATATGTATGGCCAAATTTAAGACATTAATCATGAAATATAGATACACACCCTTCAGGTGTCCCAACTTGAAAATTTCATAATGAACTGTTCCTATTTTAAAAATTCTTTTATCCTATTCTTTTGTTTATTAAAAAAAGGTCTCTTATATTTACTAATGCTGGCAGTAAATAGCAGTTTTCTCTAACGAGTTTACTAACCAAATCAGAAACAGAATAATCTTGTGTTTCCCTTTATTACATTTACTTTTTCTTCATTTTACTTGTCTACAAAAAGATCTAGGAACTATTGGTGCAGTCAATATTTAGATTTCTCCTCAATTGTAAGACCCAACCATAACTTTCTTTTAGTCTGTTGTCAATTTTTAATTTTTATTAGTACATGTCTGTAGTACACTTCCTTGTGAGGAACTGGCACATGTACATAACACAGATTATCCAACCACAACTTGCAAACAAAAGTGTTTGTTTCGTTTTTGAAACAGGGTCTCACTTTGTAGTTCAGGCTGACCTTGAACTCACTATGTAGTCTAGGCTGACCTCAAATTCATGCTGATCCTCCTGCCTCAGACTCCCAAGTGCTGGGATTATAAGCATGCGCCACCATGCCCGGTTTCAAACAAATGTATTTAAGATCCTAAAAAGGAGGGAACTATTTTAACATCTGCTTTCTACAAGATACCAAGCACAATGTTTGCACATTGCAGATCTTCTAAAAGATGATAAAGACTTTGAGTTTTTTCCATAGACACAAACATAGAGGTTAAATATTTAGGTTGACACAGAAAAATCATTTGTCCTACAATATACTACTCAGAACAGTTATCTTGGTATACAAGCACATCACCAAATATGGGATCACAGCTCCAAGAAAACAAATCTAACTCAATTTGGGATGTCAAATGAGTTTCCCACCTCCATACAATAGAGTGGGTATAATGACTTCCTGATCTCTTCTGTAGTGTTTTTTCTTTTGGGGGGGTGGGCCGTGGGTACCAGCAATTGAACTGAGGACCTTGTGCTTGCCAGGCAGTCACTTTGCCACTGAGCTATATATCTTCAGCTCTTTTTGATCTCTTAAGAGCTGAATGAGATACCCAAGCCTCATGAAGGCTCAGGAAAAAAGTGAAAAGATGGAGAGAAGGGGGAAATCATATAGTATAGCTAAATGAAAAAGGACTATACTGGTTTAAAGAAATGCTGACCAGGACCTTTTACTAGGGCAAATTCATAATCCCACCTCCCCCAGCCCCCATCAACATTACTACCACAATAAATCACATCCCTCTGCCCACAAGTTCAAATCTTCCCTCTTGGCCCATCACACCTAGAGTTGTGCTTAAAGTAATTTCAGTCTCCCTCAGGTATTTTTATATTAATAGGCATAATAATACTTTAAAAACACTGATAGGAGAAAATAGCAACATTTACAGTAATCAAATGGAATTAACTGTCAGTCAAATTTCTTCGTAAGTATAGAAATATTCTTAAGGAGTATACTTTATCAGTAGAATTCCATGATCACAATTACAAATTCTAATGAGGATAATAATATTCAAGAATCATTATTCAAGAATTAAACTAGTTTTGGGGATAAAATGGCAGTAAGCTGGACTGAACTATAAAGCCAAAAACGGAGAACAAAATAACACTGGGGAGAAACTATGCAATTCATAAACTCCAAGAGAAGGGCAAGAATGACAGTAAGTCTTGGGCTGCTTTACTTGATACTGCCAGAAGATGGTCTTCTGCTC
>RJWT010031125.1:0-14454 GCA_004365215.1 Cuniculus paca | reverse complement strand
ATTTTTTATTTTAGACCAGGTGACTTACATGTGCATTTTAAAGTATGAAGACACTTTGATCTGGTAGACTAAAATTAAATAGTTTGCTGAATGAACTAATGATGTAATTTGGCATCCTGACTTCATTGCTTACTTGCTAATTCTCCGTTTTCCTTTTCTGTAGTAAGGAGAAAACGAAGAATCTACAGCCAAGTAACAGGAGGATACAATGGGATCTCGTGTGCAGAGTCTTGCCCATTCTAAGAGCGTGATAGAAGTTTCCTACTATTGTCAACCTTCCCCTTTCTGCCGCTTTGGCTCACAAAACGTAAAATGAAGGTGCTGTGCCGAAGGTGCTCTGATCTTGACTTTGGAGCCTTGTGTATGAATTCTGAGACCCTTAGAATGGAGATGCCATTAGGGCCAGAGATTAGAAATATGTTACTTTGTGCTCATTAGTTTTCCCTCCCACATTCACCTCTGTATCAAACTGCAGACAAAGCATTTTGCCTCTTCTTTCTTCCCAGTGCTACATAGCAGGCAGGGGATTTCTCCCTGGTTGATTCTTGCTGTCCTTGTTCACAGCTCTGACTCCTGCTTTCTCATTTTTCTGCAAAAGATTTCTGAAAGAAGTGCATGTTGATTTGCTGTATGGCTTCTTGATTAGATGGCAGATTTGTAACAGGGGTGGATGTGACAATCAGCCAGGCTTTGATTAGACCTTTCTGATATGTAAATCCAGGTGGATAAGATAAGTGACGTTAGACTGGGGCTGGCTACAAAGGTAGAAAGAAATCCCAGGTGACTGGAATTAAAGAACTGTCTGAGCTGGTGTTTGGTGCGAATGATGTGAATTTCAAAGAGCCTGGGGATAAACACTCACTTTCAGATGGGCTAATTTATGCAGGAAGTCATTTGAGAAGCCATTCTCTCATCCCTGAGAGTTCATATAAGCCAGCAAAAAATGGTTACACGCTAGAGTGTAAACATTGGTAATTGGTAATTAATGGGCACACCTACAAGGTAGGCATATGCCAAATTAAATTGATTGCTTGAATCCCGCATTGATTCATTAAATACTGTGTGTATTTTTTGAGCTCCTATTTTATCCAGGCACTGTTTTAGGTGCTGAAGACTCAGATATAAACAAAATAGATTCAGCCTTGAGAGAACCTGTAAATGAAGGGGATGCAGTATGACTGAAAAATAACATTGTTCTGTCTTTTCTTCATTCATTTATTCTTCATATTCTTGCTCTAGTGGAATCCTGAGCAGGGCTGGAAGATCTTGGGACAGGGAGAGAGACCCAATCTCTGTCTTCCTGGGGCTCCTACTCTTGTGCGCACTGCTCTAGCCCCAGTGCTCAGACAGAAAGCCCTGGTAGACAAGCAGTCCAATCAAAAAAAGTCATGATTGGATGGGTATAGAGACAGCATTAAACAAATAGGCACATGGGTTATGAATTATACTAATTGTCCTAAGTGCTAGGGAACACAATCTAATCCTGTGGCAGGGTACTGTAAGAAAACAAAGCAGGGTAACTTATCCAGAAGTTCAGAGAGATCTCCCCCAGGAAGTGATAATATGATGACACCTGAGGTGAGCAGCAGTTAGACAGGTATGGTGGTGGAGGGGTGCGGAGGTAACAAGATGGCACCTGGGGGTAACTAGCTTGGCCATGAGGAGGGGCTAAGTCACCTACAGGATGGCAAACTGTGAATCAATGACAGTCATTATAATGTGGTGGGGCCACATTAAACCCAGGGTTTTACATCAAGCTGAGGAATTTTGTATCAACATTAGGCCTCTTAACAATCATCTGTGACGAGGCACTACCATAGCTCAACACAGGCCCTTCAGAAGACCACATAAACAACATCGTCCCTTGGGGCTATGCCAGAAGAATGTCCCCCAATGGTGACTAGAGGATCAGTAGGTCAAGGGCAGGGCCAAGAACCTGTTAGTGCGGAGGGTTTGCACAGGAAAACAACAAAGAACATGGCCTTGGAGCATAGGGAACTGCATCCAGGTCTTGGAACTGCCACTCATTTACTTCCTGTGCAGCCCTGGACAGACCACGACTGTTGTTAAGGCTCCCAGAAGAGGGAGTTCAGTGGATCTCTGTGGGACAGCTTTTCCCAGGTGCTTACCATACACAATGTGCTCATGTTGCTATCTGTAGCTGTAGGTTAACCTAGCCACAGCCTAGGACCAGGGTAAGATGGAGCTGATCAGGAACCCTCCCAAAACAACACTTCCAAAGTATCTGTCCAGTATTAAGCTAATGGAGATGAGAAGGAACAGATTTTTTAAAAATCAAATACATTCAATAATTTGACTTACCTGGAATTGTGCCAGAATCATGGGTTTTGTGAATTTCAAAATTCCTGGTTTAGAATTCAGGTAACAACATAAAATGAATAATTTTCTGGACAAATAGCATTGTCCTTTGGATCTGTCACTTTTTCAATTTCAACGACCTGTGGCTGGTGATTTCAGGCTGCAGGGATTGACTTTCATATACAGACCACAAAAATACTCTTTAAGAGGCAAGCAGTTGACTTCCAGAAAGATGGCGAAGCGGTAAGCAGAAGAGTAAACAGACTCTCTGAGAGAAAGAGTTCAGATGCTAGAATATACTATCATGGGGAGGACAAGAAGGAAGGAAGTGGGTCCCCTGAGCCCAGGAAAAATCGAAAATGTGAATTGAAACCCACAGAGAGAGTAAAAAGAAAAACTTAAACAAAGAAGAAGGTGTTAGGTGGCGGCGCCTTAGCCTGGAACCAGAGTCACCCTGCAAGAGGAGTGGTTAACCCCAGAGGTCTCTCCAGAGACACACGGCAGTGGAAGAGAGTGGCAGACATGAGGTCTGTACTGGCTGGTGGTGAGTGCAGAGGACTCAGTCCTCCCGTGGGAGAGAGTAATTGGCCAGGAGCCATTTTGGAGTTGGGAAGGGTAAGTTCAGGACCAGGACTGATGCAGGCTTCTTCCAGCAGTTCCAGGTTGGGGGCAAACCCAAGAAAGTTGTTTGGACTGAGTCCCGCTCCCATGCACGTTCCAGACAATATTGTGTAGGTTCCTAACCAGGTTAGGTCCACAGGCCCTGGCTGGCTCCACTCCCATGCAAACTCCAAGGGCCCTTGTGGGCCGGTACCCAGCTCAGTGCAGAAGCACAGGCGCCCACCATCAGGTACCCATAGCCAGCACTGGCTAGAAAAACAAAACAGTCTTACTTCAGAGAAATTATAGTCAATGCTGAAAGTGCCTGGGACTTCACTACCCACATGTAAGGAAGAAAGCAGGACTATGACAAGATAAAGAAGGAAAAGGCAATCTCTGCCATCCAACCCAAGCAGCGCAAGTCCAGGAGAGGTAAACACAGAAGAGATTGGGAGCCACACACCTGAAATGTCTGAAGTGATGTCAACTGAAGTAAAGAAACAACTTCATGAGGCTATAAAATAAATTAGAACAGAAATACTTTCCCAGGTAAAAGAAGAAATGAAAAACATAATAAAAGAATTACTAAGCATCTCTAAAGAAGACACAGATAAAAAATAGAGGAGCATAGGAAAATGAGGAAAACCATGAATGAACAATATAAGAGAGATTTAGAATGCATGAAACAGATTCAAAGAGATATCCAGGAAATTAAAAACTCCATTGAAAGCAGGGAAAACCACTTGAAAGACACTGAAGATAGACTTTCAAACCTCGAAGACAAGTTTGCAGCTTGTGATCACAAAAGGAAAGATCTCTTAAGAATAACAAGGAATCAGGAAGTAACAATTCAACAGCTGCAAGACAACTCAAAGAAACTTAAGACTTAAAAATGTGAGTGAAAAAGCAGGGGTCAAGACAAATGACATCAGGACTCCATTTACAGAAATAATTTCTGAGAACTTCCCAAGCATGGGAAAAGGAAGTGACATTCAAATAAGTGAGGCATATAGAACTCCAGCTAGCCATAACCAAAGCAAATCTATATCCAGACATATAATAATCAAGATCCCAGAAATTCAACTCAAGAAAAGAATATTAAAAGCTGTTAGAGAAAAGAAACAGATCACCTATAAAGGAAAACCCATCAGAATCATGACAGACTTCTCAACACAAACCATCAAGTCAAGAAGAGGCTGGAGTGAAGTACTGCAAGTCCTGAAAGAAAACAACTTCGAACCCAGGCTGATGTACCCTGCAAAACTTTCTTTCAAAATTAATGGAGAAACAAGATACTTGGATGACAAAGAACAGCTCAAGGAATTCATGACCTCCAAAACAACCTTAAAAAGAATACTAAAGGACATTCTAGAGATAGATAAAAAGGATCACAGTCTCAGGAACAATGGCAGAGGGGGACTGTCAAGAAGGGGAAGTCAATTGAATGGAGAAGAAAAATAGGGAACCAATGGCAGGAAAACAGCATGGCAGAGACAATACAGTGCAAGAGGGCCTCAAGGCACTAATAGAAAGAAACACAGGCAGAGTGGATCAAGAGAGAGGATCCATCAATATGCTCTATACAAGAAACACATTTAACTAGAAAGAAATTTCATAGACTGAAAGTCATAGGAGAGAGAACAATGCCTTATGTGACAGGGAGCCATAAAAAAAAGTAAAGGTAACTTGCCCATCAACTGCAGAATGGATAAGAAAGGCATGGCATTTTGTGTGGTGGAAACCTACTCAGCTGTGGAGGAGGATAGTCAAGGCTTCTGTGGGTAGATGGAGGCAGCTTGAGATCATGCTCGTGGATGGAATGGTTCAGAGTCACATGGGTGAATTTCGTGTTGTCTCCCTAGTATAACAAACTAAAGGAGTTAGTGGGATCCAAAATGCACAATACATATTGGGAGAGTCAAGGGGGAAGAATTATCTAAAAAGGGAGGAGGGTGACCACTGTTGGTCTATTATCATGATTTGAAACTCATATTGTCTTCATTGTTCTGATTAGTTTTGCTTTATTCTGTTTTGTTTGATTTCATTATACTTGATGGCATGGACAGCTAACTTAAAGAAAACCAAATATATAATTGCAGCCATTGAGGATGTCCAGTTAACTTGCTTTGAAACCCTGTATTGCTTTCATTGTTTTGTTTTGATTGATTTTTGCTCTATTCAGTGTTGTTTGATTGTATTACGTCTAAAGATAACAGGAGGCATGGTAGCCACTGCTGTTTTATTATCTTGAGGTTCTGTATTGCTTACATTGTTTTGCTTTGTTTGTTTGTTTGTTTTTTACTGGTTTTATTTTGTACTATGTTTGATTTTGTTTGTCCCTGATGGTATGGGCAATTGTGTTGAAGATGACAGGAGGCATTATGGTAGCCATTCTTGATTGCCTTTTACCCTGTTTAGAAGTCATGTACCATGTTCATTGTTTTGTTGTGATTGACTCTACTCTTTTATTTTGTTTGGTTGTGTTCTTTACAAAATAAAACAAAAGCAAAAGAGGCAATGGTTGCCAGCAACTGTGTCCCCTAACTTCCAAGTAAGGGCCATCTCTTTCATGGAGTAGGACAGTGGTACTTAGCCGTAGTGATTGTCTGCCTTTCATCTTCTGGAAAGGAAACCAACCTGACTCAAGAGGAGTGTTTTTTTTTTTATTTTAAAGAGAATAAAACAAAACAAAACAGAGTAGAACAGAACAAAGCAGATCAGAATAGAACAATGCAAGCAATATAGGACTTCAAAACAAGAAAGCTGGAAATCAGCAATGGCTACCATAGTGTCTCGATGGTACTTTGTTGAAATAGTTGTTCATACCTTCACACACAATAAATTCAAACAAAACAAAATAGTAGAAAACAAAACAAAACAAAAGAATGAGAGCATTACAGGCTTTCAAACCAGAC
Organism: Cuniculus paca; assembly: GCA_004365215.1. Lineage (NCBI taxonomy): Eukaryota > Metazoa > Chordata > Mammalia > Rodentia > Cuniculidae > Cuniculus > Cuniculus paca. Next base: position 8,620 of record RJWT010031125.1, on the reverse strand, counting down.
AATGAGGAATCACCAGTGACTGCCATAATGTCTCTTGTGTTCTTCAAAATAACTGTCCATACCTTCTCACATACTGCAATCAAATAATAGAGAACCAACTAAAACCAATCAAATCAAAGAATTATTGGACTTCAAAACATGATGATAAGAAATGAACAATGGCTACCATAATGTCTCACTTTTTTAAAAGTAGCTGTTCATACCATCACCCTTAATAAAATCAGTTCTTATGAACACTTTAGGAGCATTTCTAGGCATGCATAAGCCTATACATGTGCATCTATCCTTTGTGTGTTAGACAGACTAACAAAACAAAACACCAGAAAAACAAGAAACAAAGAAGACAAATAAATAATAATAACAGAGAGCCCAAAACAATAACAATATAGGTTTTCAAAACAAGCTGGTAGGAACACACCAAAGGTTGTTATTTGGTGTAGTTATCTTCATAAGAGTTACTCAGATTACCGGATACAGACATGCAAAATTGATCTAATCCTATGAATGTTAACTGTTTTGTTCCAAGAATTGCTAGAATTAGTAGCACAAACGTCTTAGCTATCTTAAGTGTGTATATACAAATTTAATTTATATATTTTCTCTTTTCCCTTCCTTCTTTCCTCCTTTTCCCTGAGTTGTTTTTTTCATTATCAGCAGTTTCTTACACTTTCACAATATTTATTGAAGATTTTGTGTCTTATTTTACTCTTTCAGTTTCTTGCATGAGGGAGATGATATGGTGCTTGCACATGTGGGTTTGATATATTTCACTTAGGAGTATGGTCTCAAGTCACATCCATTGAACTAGAAAAGCCTCAGTGTGATCCTTCTTCATAGCAGAGTAGTACTCCATTGTAGAAAAATACCACATCTTTTTTATCCATTCCTCAGTTGATGGACATTTGGGTTGTTGCCAAGATTTGGCTATTACAAATTGTGCTGCTATAAACATGGGTGCACATATATCACTGTGGTATGATTTCACTTCTGGGAATATGCCCAGAAGCAGAATAGCTACATAAAATGGAACTTCCAATCCTAGCTTTTTGAGGAAGCTCCAAACTGATTTCCACAGTGGTCATACCAGTCTACACTCCCACCAACAGTGGAGAAGGGTTCCTTTTTCCCCAAAGCCTCTCCAGCATTTGTTATTGGTGGTTTTCTTGATCCTGGACATTCTTTCTGGAGTGAGATAGAATATCAATGTTGTTTTAATTTGAATTTCTCTAATGCTCAATGATGCTCAATGTTTTTTCATGTATTTATTTGCCTTTTGTATTTCTTCAGCTAAGAAGTGTGTTTTCATCTCAGATGCCCATTCTTGGATTGGGTCTTTGAATTTCAGGGTGCTGATTTTTTAATTCTTTATATGTTCTAGATAGAAGTCCTTTGTCTGAAGGACAGTTGACTAAGATTTTTTTCCCAATTCAAGGGTTTCCTTTTCACTCTGTTGGAGATTTCTTTTGACATGCAAAAACTTTTTAATAAGACAAGATTCCAGTTGTTGAATCTGGGAAATATTTCACATGCAGTTTGATTTTTGTTCATGAACTCTGCTTACCCCTATGTCTTCAAGATTTCTACCTACTTTGTTTTCCAGCAGATTTAGTGTTTCTGTTTTAATATTTAAATCTTTGATCCATTTTGACTTTAGTTTAGTGCATGTTGATAGGCTTGGGTCTAGTTGTAGTTTTTGGCATATGGAAAGCCAGTTTTTCCAGTATAACTTATTAAAAAGGCTATCTTTCTTCCAGTGAACATGTTTGGCCCCTTTGTCAAAGAAAAGGTAGCTGAGTGTGCTTGTAGTTTTGGTTGTATCTTCTAAACTATTCCACTGATCTTCAGGTCTGTTTTGATTCCAGTACCATACTGATTTTACTACAGTAGCTTTCTAGTATAATTTCAAGTCAAGGATTGTGATACCTCCTGCCTTGCCTTTGTTGCCCAGAATTGCCTTTGTTATTCTAGGTCTCTTCTGGTTCCAGATGAATTTTAGAAATGATTTCTCTAGATTTGTGAGGTATCCTAAAGGTATTTTGATAGAAATTGCATTAAATATATATATAACAATTTTGGGAGAATGGCCATTTTCACAATGTTTGTTCTTCCTATCCATGAACAAGGAATGTATTTCCATTTTCTGAGATCCTCTTCAATTTATTTTTTCAGAGTACTGTAATTTTCATTGAATAGATCTTTTACTTCCTTTCTTAGATTGATTCCTAAGTATTTCATTTTTTTGGATGCTATTGGAAGGGGTGTGGCTTCTCTTATTTCTCTCTCAGTGAGTTTGTTATTTGTGTATAGGAATGTTATTGATTTTTGAGTGTTGATTTTGTGTCCAGCTACCTTACTGAATTTGGTTATTACATCTAGGAATCTTTCAGTGCAGTTTTCGGGGTCTCCTATGTAGACTATCATGTCATCTGCAAATAATGATAATTTAACTTCTTCCTTTCCTATCCTTATTCCTTTTATTTCTTTCTCTTGTCTAATTGCTCTGGCTAATGTTTCCAGCACTATATTGAATATGATTGGTGATAGTGGACATCCTTGTCTTGTTTCTTATTTTAGAGTGAAAGCTTTCAGTTTTTGACCATTTAATGTGATGCTGGCTGTTGGTTTGTCACACATGGCTTTTATCATATTGAGGTATTCAGATTTTCTCAAGGGTTCTTATCATGAAAGCGTGTTGGACTTTATCAAAAGCTTTTTCTGTGTCTATTGAAATGCTCATGTGATTCTTATCTTTGGCTCTATTGATATGGTGTATCACACTTATTGATTTGTGTATTTGAACTATCCCTGAATTCCTGGGATGAATTCCAGTTGGTTGTGGTGCGTAATTTTCTTGATGACTTGCTGCATTCTGTTTGCCAGTATTTTATTAAGGTTTTTTGCATCTATGTTCATTAGGGAGATTGGCCTGTAGTTCTCTTTTTTGGTTGGGTCTATCTGGTTTTGCTATTAGGGTAATACTTGCTTCCATGAATGAGCTAGTGATACTTGCTTCCCTTTCAATTTCATTGAAGAGTTTGAGGAGTGTTGGAATTAAATCATCCTTGAATTTCTTGTAGAATTCAACTGTGAATCCATCAGGACCTGGGCTTTTATTTGCTGGATAAGGTTCTAATTACATTTTCTTGATCCATTTTGCCAGTTTGTTTCTTTTAATTGGTGAATTGAGGCCATTTACATTAATGGTTATAACTGATATATATTGGCTTATTTTTGTCACATTATCTTTCTGCTGTGGTTTCTTCACCTTTTCCCTCTGTTTAATTGTTTGCCCTGATTGGTGGTTTTATTCTGTTGGTGTTCTTGAAGTGGTAGCTTTTTTTATGTCTATCTAGAATATCTTTCAGTATTCTTTGCAGGGTTGGTTTGGTGGTCATGAAGTTCTTCAGCTGCTCTTTGTCATGGAAGTATTTTATCTCCCCATAGATTTTTAAGGATACTTTTTCAGGGTACATTGATCTGGGTTGGAAGTCGTTTTCCTTTAGGATTTGAAATACTTCACTCCATGTTCTTCTTGACTTCACTGTTTGTACTGAGAAGTCTGCTCTAATTCTGATGGGCTTTCCTTTATAGGTGATTTGTTTCTTGTCTCTAACAGCTTTTAATATTGTGTTCTTATGTTGAATTTCTGGGATGTTGATTATTATAGGTTTGGGGGTAGATTTATTTTGGTTATGGCTAGTTGGAGTTCTATATGCTTCACTTATCTGTATGTCAGTTTTCTTTTTCATGTTTGGTAAATTTTTCACTATTATTTCTGTAAATAGTCTTTTTATATCATTTGCGCTGTCTCCTTTTTTGTTTGCACCTATCAGTCTGATACTGTTTTTCTTGGCATCATCTTGCAACTGTTGAGTTGTTATTTCCTGATTCCTTGTTATTTTTAAAAGATCTTTACTTTCTTGTTCACTAGCTGCAATCTTGTCTTCGAGGTCTAAAAGTCTATCTTCACATTCATTGAGGCAGCTTTGCCAGCTTTCAATGGAATTTTTCATTTCCTGAATATTTCTTTGAATCTGTTTCATGCATTCTAATTCTTTCTTGCATTGTTCATTCAAGGTTTCCACCATTTTGCAGTGCTCCTCTATTTTTATTAACTATTTCTTCTTTAGATGTGTTCAGCATTTCTTTCATTAGGTTTATCATTTCTTGCTTTACCTGGGAGATTATTTCTAATCTGAGTTCCTTTACAGCTTCATGGAATTGTTTCTTTACTTCAGTTGCCATCATTTCAGAAGTTTCAGGTGTATGGCTTATACTTTCTCCTATGTCCATGTCTCTTAGGCTTGTTTGGGATGGGCTGGATGTGTGAGACTGCATTTGGCTCTTTCATTTTGTCATTTTCCTGTATTACCCTATGGCAGCTCAACGCAAAGTCTCAGTTGTTTCCTGGATTGAGGATGACTGTTTGTACTGCAGGGTGTTTCCCCAGTTGAGAGGGGGGTCATTATGCAGGCCTTGTTGGATCCCTAGAGGCTCTTGAAGGCTCCCTAAGTTGGTGGAGTATGATGGGCAGACCTTCAGCATACCCCACTTTGTATACTAAGGCTCTTTGGCTTCTTAAGGTTGCTGGGCGGGGCCCCACAAGATTACATGTGAGGTGCAGAGGCTGTGTGGCTAGTTGAAATTTGCTCTGCATTCCTTCAGTTCATGCCAGGCCCACCATGAAGCTGCCCCGTTGCTTGGAGTCCAAGACTAGCTTTTTCCTTGTAGCTCATGATATAAACCTCTCTCACCCATCACAGTGTGGGCACACACCCAGGCTGGCAGCCGGATTACCACAGTTTTCCAACCATAAAGACTGGCTGAGTAGTTCAGAGTTAGGCCAGCACTGGGATTAGCTCAGAAAGTTTTATTTGTCATTGTTGCTGTTGTTGTGGTTGCTATTGTTGTTTTGTACTGGGAATTGAGTCCAGGACCTTCACACTGCACCACATCTCCAGTCTTATTTTATTTTACTTTATTTTTTGAAACCAAGTCTTGCTAGGTCCCTGAGTTTCCCAGGGTGGACTTAAACTTGCAATCCTCCTGCCTCAACTTCCCAGAGTGCTGGGATTACAATTGTGCACCTCATACCTGGCTAAGGTTAGACTTTTGACAGAATTTTGGAAATATAGTAATCCTTCCCTTCCAAGATTCTTAGCTGCCAAGACAACATTAGCAGAACACAACCAGAGCCCATCTTTCCACCATCTTCTCCTCTAAGGAAGAGCCCGTCTGAGGGAGAAGTGAAGCCAAGCCAGAGTTCCCCATAGCCTCGCTTGCAACCCTGACAGTGAAACCTGGCCAGTTCCCAGTTTTGTACCAAAATATAACCCTTCATCTGTGTGTGTGTTCATCTTGTATGTGTGTGTTATAGCTATATTGAAGAATAACTGACATCCTATGACCTGCAAGTGTTTAAAATGTACAATTCAATAAATTGTAACAATTCAGTACACTCTCGAAGCCATCACTACAATCACAATAAACACCTGTGTATGATTTTTAAAATTTTGTTTGACTTCTTCATCAATTTTAATGGCAGCATTATTTAGGATAGTCAAAATGTGGAAGCAATCCAGAATGCATGAATAGATACATGAATGGATTAACACAATGTAGCATAATATGATATATTATTTAGCCTTAAAATGGAAAGAAATTCTGTCACAAGTGATGATTTATGGGTGGATGGACTTTCAAGATATTATACTACATGAAATAAGCCTGCCACAAAAGAGCAAACACTGTATGATTTCACTTTGGTAAAGTGCCAAATTCATAGAGAGAAAAAGTAGAACATTGATCACTACTTGGAGAAAGGAGAAATGGGGAGTTACTATTCAGTCCTACAAGTTTCAGTTTTGCAAGATGGAAAAGCTGGAGACAGAGGGTGGTGAAGTCTCTTATAATGTGAAGGTAATTATTATGGTTTGTTTTAAAATGTCCTCCCAAAGCCTTATGTGGTCATGGGGGGGCAGGCCTTTCAAAGGCAGCTGAGTCTAGCATTTGTAATTGGTTCATTGTCTAGTGCTGGAATTGGCAGTGTGAGTGCTGCGCCCACTGAGGGGTAGGTAGCTGGCATACAACATAAGGGACAGAAAAAGTCTTCTCTCTGTACTCCCCTGCTTTTGCTCTTGTTGCTTTTCTGTCTTCTGATGCCTTGAAGTGTTGCCCCAGTGCCATGCCACCCTGCTTTGGAACCACCTGATTATGGACTGAAACTTCCACAACTTTGAGTTAAATAAACCTTTCCTTCTTTAATTTTGGTATCAGGTATTTTTTTTTTCTCAGCAATGAGAGAAAAGTGACCAAGACAGAATTTGGTACCAAAAGTGGGGTCTTTGCTGTGACTGTATGTGACCATGTGGCTCAAGAGCCTTTGGGAATGGCTTGTGGGAAGAATTTGGAAAGGTTCAGAGATGTTGCCTGAAAGCCTAGAGTTGGAATGCCTTAGGCTATTCTGTATGGGAGATTCTGTTCAGATCTCAGGAGACCAGAAAACCAGTAAAGGCCAGACTTGGGAGGTTTCTACTGGGAAGAAGGACTTCATTGGCTATTGGACTCCAGACGATGTGTGTTATACCTTGGCAGAAAGTTTGTCTCCATTTTGCTTGTGTCCAGAGACTGCCTGAGACTGAGATTAATTAATATTAATTAATTGGTGGACTAATAAATATGACAGAAGAAATTTCAAGGCAGTCAAAGATTGAGGCTGTTGCATGGCTATTGTTGGGGGCTTTTAGCTAGATCTATATTGAGAATCAAGAGCAAAGAACCCGATGGGATGGTATAAATAATTGTGTGTTTGGTCAGAAAGGAAGCTCCAATAAAGCTGTGGACTGCAAAGATAGAGCTGAGACAATCTTGATTGCCAGGAAGGAACAGGAGAATAAAAAAAGATGGCCTGATGGCATCACAAAAAAACAGCAAGTCTTACCCTTTGGAGCCTCAAAACTGCAAGTGTGAAAGACTTTGCTTTGAGGAGAAAGCTATGGAACACCATGTTCCAGAATGGTGGCAGCCACACCATGTTCCAGAAAGACAGACACATAGAATATTTGTTCCTCAGAATTGGGTTCGAGTGCCCAGTGATTCAGGCACTTGACCACTACAGTGAGAGAGAGAAGCCTGACTACTGATTCAACTGGCAGCAGACCATGGTATCCATGTGCCATTGGTTTTCAGAACATACAGAATGCAAGTGCTCTGAGGTTAAAAATATTTCCACCCCAATTTCAGAAGGCCTAGGAGGCCAGGCAGTGTGCCCCTGAGAGTGCAGTGTGTGAAGCTGAGTGTGAAACCAAAGGTGCAGTGTAAAACCCAGAAGTTTGGAAAAGCCAGGAGTGTGGATTGTCTAAGGAAACCTGCAAGGAGGGAGCAAAGTCAGCCAAGAGAGAAGCCATGGGAGCTACAACTGCCAGAAGTCCTGTGGGGTTGGAGTCACTCAAGGCCTTGGGAACTCACTACCAGCTTTCTTCAGATGCTGCACAGAGAACTCCAGGACTTAATGTTTTCCCTGGTGGATTTTAGAATTCCTTTGGTCCCATTCCTTTGTATCCCTATTTATATCCTTTGGAGTGGTAATGTTTATATTGTGCCATTGAATGTTGGAAGTGTTTAACTTTGTTTTCATTTTTATGGGGGTTACAGCTAAGAGTTTGCCTTAGATCTTGGAGGAGACTTGGGACTCGAACTTTTCAGCAACGGTGTAACTGTTATAACTGGCAACTCTTGGAGATGGACTAAGTATCTTTGGCATAAAGAATGCACCTGAGTGTTTGGGGTGGGCAGGGGTGGAATGTTATGGCTTGTGTTTCAATGTCCCCCCAAAGCCTCATGTGGTCATGAGGGGCAGACCTTTCAAAGGTAGCTGAGTCTAGCATTTGTGATTAGTTCATTGTCTAGTGCTGGAATTGGTGGTGTGAGTGCTGCACCCACATAGGGGTGGGTAGCTGGCATACAATATAAGGGACAGAAAAAGTCTTCTCTGTGTGCTCCCCAGCTTTTGCTCTTGTTGCTTTGCTGTCTTATGCTGCCTTGAAGTATTACCCCAGTGCCATGCCACGCTGCCTTGGAGCCACCTGATTATGGACTGAAATCTGCACAAACTGTGAGCTATATAATCCTTTCCTTCCTTAACTTTGGGTGTCAGGTGTTTTGTCTCAGCAATGAGAGAAAAGTAACCAAGATAGTAACTAATGCCACAGAATGGTGCACTTGGCAGGAGTTATGAAAATGGGTGTCCCTCTAAAATTCATGTGAGTGCCCTTGTCTCCCGATGTGACTGTGTTTGGAGCTAAGGCCTTTAGGGAGGTAATTTAGGGCCCTGATCTGATGGAGCTGATATGCCTAAGAGAACAAGAAGAGGCACCAAGCACTTCTTCCCTGAATGCACAGCCACAAGGGGCCCCAGCAAGAAGTTGCTGCCAAAGCCAGGCAGGGAACCCTGACCAGAAGCCAGACCCCTTGATCTGAGCTTTCTGTCCTCCAGAGCCAAAAGAGGATGGATTTGTAGATTAAGCCCTTAAATCTGTGGCCTTTCATTACTGCGGGCCATGCTGATTAATACAGACAGGAAATGCTATGTTATGTGTATTTTACACTATTTTTCATTTTT
>RJWT010031124.1:0-14458 GCA_004365215.1 Cuniculus paca | reverse complement strand
AACTGAGCTTTTTAAGTTATTAGTTCAAGAAAGAAAAATCTTTTCAAACACAACTCTCTGTATCAGCCAACTATTATGGCAACTGAGAGCGGGGAAGAGAAGGAGGGAGAGAGGGAAAAAGAGAGAGAGGGCAAGGGAGACGGAGGAATCAAGTGCATATTGCTAAATGAAAGAAGCCAGTCAGAAAGGCTACCTACTGTATAATTCCAACCATATGAAGAGGGGAGAGGGAAAAGTGGAGGGAGAGGGGGAGGGGAAGGGGGAGGGGGGAAAGGGAGGGCGAGGGAGAGGGAGAATGTAAATATAGATAAGTATTATGGCAATTAAGAGAGGAGAATGTAGGCAAATATTTATCAAAAATAACTTTAGGAAGAATATTCTCTTTCTGATTAAAAGACTTAAAAAACACTAGAGAATCACTTATTATGAAAAGCAACTCTTTTTTGCTGAAAACAACTCTTCTGTATTTTCAGTTTTCTAATACATTTTTGAAGGCTTTAGCCGCTAAAATTAGTCAAATGTTCATTTTTTACATAAATGATGAACTTTTCATCTGTTTCTAAACTTTAAACTACAGAAAAAACTTATTACCCACTGTGGATAACTAATTCTGGAAAATATCTTTCCCTTTATATTTGTTATAAAGTAAACTTCAATAGAGCTTTTTACTAAAACAATATTCATTTCTTACATTAAAATCAATGACCCTATGGCTGGAGATTTAGCTCAGTGGCCTAAGCGCCTGCCTGGCAAGTGTGAGGTTGTGAGTTCAATTACAGGTGCCACAAAAAAAAAAAAAAAAAAATCAATGACCCAAAACTTAAGCCAAGTTCTAATGACTCAACTTACTTCATCAAATAATAACAGATACTAAATATTAACAGTTTAATATAATGCCTATTGAATGAATATGCAACTAGTCTCTAGCTGACAGATCTGAAGAGCACTAAATTTTTCTGGTCATCTAAAATATATGAATATAGTTGCTATGCATAAATCTATGTGAAAATATCCTAGAATAAGCTTATTTTTGTAATTGAAAGCACATTTCTTCTCAACACTCAATATTAATGATCTTATTCTTTAAACTGGTAACCATTAACAGATTCCAACAATCACCTTACACAAGCATTTATAAATAATGGTTTGCTCACTGGTCATTTAATATTTCCTCTCCAAGTCCTCTACTCATTCCCTAAAATGGCAAAATCTTAAAACAGCCCTAAAAAGTCAAGTAAGTATTAATTCATTCACTGACTCTCAAAACTTTAGAAAGCCCCTCTATGTGCCAAGCATAGTGCTAACATGTAGTAGCAGGCAACAAACAAATTCTCCCTTCCACAAAGCTTTCACTTAGAGGAAAGGAGTTGCAAATCAGTGAAGCTGCAATATATGGTTGAACTCTGTCCACACACATGCTTTATTGGCCCACAAAGGGCCTTAAAAAATCAAGAGTAGCCAAAAGGCCAGAAAAGACAAGATAGGAAAGGGAGTAGTAAACAGGTTCTACACAGAGTTAAGTAAGAAGGTGACAAGTATTCGCTGAACTTGGCAACACAGAGTTCCCAGTGTCTTTATTGGGAGCATTTTAAAGCATTTAAAGTGAGACTGGGGTCAGAAAAATGTGAGACAGGGAAATAGATACTGCACACATAAACAACTTGAGACATCCAGAACAAGAATAATGAGACAGTAAAATAAAATTATTCTTGGTAGTAGGTAGCAACGATACTATACCACTACCTATGATTTTGTTTCCTTAATTTCATTATAGGTTTAATGATAGGTGTTTTGTTGCTTTGGATGTCACCTTTTCAGGCTTCTCTTTCTCCCCTAAAAAATTATTTTTAGTTGCATCAGTAATTCATGAATGCATTCTACTTGTCAAAATATAAGCAAACAAAAACAAAAAGTGAGAAAGCAAAGTTCTACTTCAACCACCTCCATTTCCCAAAGCCAGCTGCATAGGAAAGTTAGCACTAGTTTGGTACACATATTTTTTTCTACACAGTAGCACACCTTGATCTATTTATGCAGAACTATATAACTGCTTTAGGTAAAATGTGTTTACAAAAATGTTGACAGATTCTATGAATTACTGTACGATTTACTTTTTCATTCCTTAAAATGTTTTGAGAATATTTGCATATAAATACATGTAGAATGAGAATGACAACTTAATGATTTTTTTAAAATCTGCTTTAAAATGCCTGACAAAAACATCCTTTTAAAAAAAAATCTGTCTTTCATAGAGGAGGCAGTATTGCCCATAGAGAGCAAAGACTGGTTCTTGGAGGATGAAAAATTCTTAGCCATTAAAATAGTGTATGGCCTTCCAAAGAACAACAGCACAAAAACAAATACTTACTGTACCTATATTAAAATTTCATAGTGGGAATTAAAAAAGTTTCCTTGACATTTTGTTTTTATAACACAACACATGAAGAGCTCACAAATTCCTAATTACCAAAAACTGGAAGTAAAAAAGATATCCTTCGACTGGTAAATATATTAACAAATTGTGCTATTTTTATCTAATGAAATGTATTATTATTATTATTCAGTAATAAAAAGAAATGAGGTAGTAAGCCACAGAAAGATACTATTACGGTTTGGATCTAAAACGCCACCCCCGAGGTTTTGAGGGGTAGCTTTTGGAAGGTGACTGGCTCATAGGGGATCTATTTATAACTAAATGTGCTGTTTAGGAGATGGGCCTGGGTCACTGGAAACATGATCTTGAAGGGTGTGTTCTTGTCTTTGGTTCTCCCCTTTACTCTCTCAGCTTCCTGGTTGTTTCAAGTCCAACTTTCCCTCTATCATTCCCCTTTGCCAACGTTTATGCCTTGGAGCCAGCTTATTAGGGAGTGACCCCTCTGAAACTGTGAGCCAGAGTAACCCTCTCCAACTTAATCTGCAAGTGTTAAGATATTTTGTTCCAGAGTAATACTGACATGGAAGAATTTTAAGTGCATATTGCTAAATGAAAGAAGCCAGTCAGAAAGGCTACCTACTATATAATTCCAACCATATAAAATTATTGAAAAGATAAAACTACTGAGACAGTAACACTATAGGTCAACAAGAATTCAGGAAAGGAGAGGAGGAATAAAGAGGTAGGTCACAGCACAATAAAGCTATTCTGTGTGATACTGTAATAGTAAATACATGGCATTATGTATTTGTCAAAACCCAAACTGAAACCAATACAAACTAGGACCTTTAGTTAATAATAATGAGTCAATTGGTTCACCAGGCTGAGGGTATGCCTCACTGGCAGTTTTTCTATAGCATGTGTGAAACATTGGGTTTAATCCTCAGGACACAAAAAAATGGAGAGGAAGAGTCTCACATGGGAAATCTGTACTTTCTGCATGATTCTTCTATAAACCTAAAACTGTTCTAAAAAACAAAGTCTATTTTTAAAAAACAAAAAAGACCTTTGGAGGCACAATAACAGGGAGAAAAAGGCTAACAGCACTGCTCTCATCAAGTGAGACGACAGCCTTCATGGATTATAGAACAGAAGTGAGTTTAAATCCTGACATTTACTAATAAGGTGTCAAGTTCTTTATGCAGTGCACATGGAAGCAAGCACACCACCCTGCTGCACCTCTGAGAGAAAACGTTATGTATAGCATTGTAAATGTAAGTGTGTACATAAAGTACTCTTGCTTTGATGTGTAAAAGGTTTACTGATTTTTTTTTTCCAATCACAGAACACAAAGTCTGTGTAAATTTCATTCCCATAAAAGAGTGTTAAGACTAATTTATCACTACTTTAATTTACGGCAAAGAAAGCCACTCTGGAAAAATCTAATTTTAAAAAATGACAATTGATAAATTTGATGGAGTATAATTATGATATGTAACTCACTTGGTATAGTGCTATACCAAAAAAATTTCTTTGAAGTTTCTTCCCCTAACATAGGTAACTTTCCTAGTTGATTAAAAAAATGCAAAATATGTTGTTTATAATTATGTATTATATTGGGAATCAGAATGAAGAATGAAATAATGGTAAAGGCTTTTAAAAATTCAAAAGTACTGGTATCAATCTGGAATTTTCTATTTTTAAGTCAGAAGAACTATAACATAATATAATATGTCAGAAAGTTTATAGTGATAATCAGATATGACCAATTATAATACTGTACTCATCTATTAGATTGAGTCTGGATCATCTAAAAATCAAAATTAAAACAGAAATTGAAGTGTCACCTTTTTTGTTTTGTTTTTTTATTTTACTGAAAAAAGGTAAGACAGAATTTCCTAACAAAATAATAGGAAAATAACAGTTAATCATTGTATATTGTCATCCTCAAAGTAGCTACTCAGAGTACAAGATATGGGCATAAAAAACTCTCCAAATTAATATTAGCACAAACCTTCCTTTTCAATGAACTGAGAGACACTAATAGTATAGCTAACTTGTATTTTTCTCCCTTTGCCCTTTCTTCCTTTCCCCTTTCTCCCATCCTAGTTCCTTTTTCCTTTTTAACAGTTTCTTCCCATTTCACAATATCCACATTTTCTATAAATATGGTCCTCTCAGAAAAAAGTTTCCTTATTCTCATTAGGAAAAGAAAATCTAAATAAAAAGTTTGTATCACTAGAGATCAACAATCTTACAAAAGTCAAGATTTCACTAAATACTGTCTTGACATTCACTCCCTAACACTAATACCAGAAACACAAATAGAGACCTCTATTTCTTGAATTAAATATAGAAACATGGTTTCTGCTTATTATTATCACCCTCACTTACCTCTTCTACCTAGTAATTTTTCTTTTGTATGTACATCTACAACATTAGGAAATTTTTCAAAATACTCAACATAAAATGCTTTGTGTTCCACAAAGAAAAAGTAGTATATAATCTTAAAACGTTAAGGAAATCAGCCAATTACTACAGTTACATTTCCAGTGGATATACCTAAATAGATATATCTATTTTAAATATATCTATATTACAACACCTAACATTTAGGAATCATTTTTTAGATGCCAAGTATTAAGTATGTTATATATTAACTGATTTGCTCCTCATACACATCTTTTGAGGTATGTACTACCATCAAATCTCTAAGTACAGTCGGAGGCAGTGACCTTACCAGAAGGTAACAATTAAAGATAACTCCACGTCATCTCACTGACAATAAGACACAGCAATCATGAAACTACATTCTGATTTCACAACATTTAGAATATAAAAAAACATGTGTAACTCAGAATTAAATGAAATAGGGTATTTGCGTCCCATTTTGGAGATGAGGGACCTGAGCAACAAAGTATTAATGCAACTTGCTCAAGGTTATATGGCTCATAGATACCATCCTACCATTGTTCTGAAGAGATCAGAACAATGACACAATGATACACTGTAGAGGATGCATGACAAAATCAGCTCTCATTCATTAAACTGTCCTGAAAAACATATTTTGTATTTAACTTTTACATTTAAAATATACACATATGAGGTATGAAAGGATTACTTTTAATGATAGCAATTTACAAAGTGTATGATATTATTCATCTGCCAATTTCAAAGAACTTGAGAATTAGCATGTGACTTTAAAATGGTCATCAAATTGTTACTGTCGTTGTGCTGGGGATTAAACTTAGGGTCTCATGGATGCTAAGCACATACTCTCCACTGAGCTATATCCCCAGTCATCTCTTTTTTCTTTTTAATAAAAGTAAACAGAAAAGATCAGGTTTCAATCATATTGCCTTTCCATGCAGTTGAGTGAAAACATCAATCACTGTTTTTCTAGTTATGGTAATATAAATTCTAAAAAATATCTAAAAATATTTAACCAACCCGGACTTGGTAGCGCATGCCTATAATCCCAGCACTCAGAAGGCTGAGAAGGAGGATCCGTCCCCCCTCCCCGAGTTTGAGGACAGCTTGAACTACACAGTGAGTCCAAGGTCAGTCTGAAATACACAGTGAGACCTTGTAAATAAATAAATAAATAAATTTAACCTTAATTTTACCATTTACATGGAAAAATCTGTTGAAAATAGAATAGGGATAGAAAATGTAATTCATCAGCTTTAGGAGCTATTATGTAAATTAAACCTAATAAGGATTAAGAAAGTAGTGTAAAATAAGAGGCAGGGAGGAAAGAAGAAAGGGAGGAAAGCAGAGAAACGAGGGAGAGAGGGAAAAGGAAAAATAAAGGAAGTCTCCTGTCTTGGTTACTTTTCTCTGGTTGCTGAGACAAAATACTCCACACCCAAAATTCGGGAAGGGAAGGTTTATTTCTTACAGTTCTTGGAGATTTCAGTCCATACTTAGCTGGTTCCAAGGCAGGGTGGTGTGGCTGAGGGGCAGCCTGGCTGCAAGTGGCAAGAGCAAATGGGGCCAAAGAGGGAAAAGCAGGCCTCCTTCCCAACCTTACATTGTATGCTGGCTCCACCCCTGGGCAGGTTCAGCACTCACACCACCAATCCCAGCACTAGACAACAAACCAATCACAAACGCTAGATTCACCTGCTTCCGTGACTGCATGAGGTTTGAGGGGGGCACCTAGGCACACACTATAACTATAGGCACAAACTATAAACTGTAACACCTAAACTGGGTTTAAATTCTGACTACTATTTATGTGATGTATGACGATGGGCAAGGTACTTAATCCATAGTTTCTAGTGAGTATCACTAGGTACTTAATCCAATAGTTTCTAGTGAGTATCACTTGTATTACAAAATTGTATAAGGATTAAATGAGAAAATCAAAATCTAATACCCCAATACACCAAGGCTTTGTCAAATATTAATGTTGTCTTCTTTCTCTTCCTTCTACACAGCTAAGAGAAGGTAGGAAACATACCTGGCTCTTCTGAATGCTTCTGGAAAGCACTAAACAGGACAGAAGTGAGGGCATCTCTTTCTACAATGCCTTTGGCAATACAAACACTGTCCCTCTAGTCACCCTCAATGAGCAATCTCTAAATAATAAAGTATGTAGAATAAATGCTGAATAAAAAGTGCCTACTTTAGACACATGATATATTTTTACTTAGTTAAAAAAATAAGTATTCGCATATATTTAACCAAATACTCTTAGTCACAACCATGATTTTTTGGTCACAAATGATTTTGCAAAATCCTGTTTAGCTTTTCATTAACTATTAGCTAAATTATCAGTCATCATCTAAACTTTTATATATACATATATGTGTGTTACTTAGTGTAAGAAATAGAAACTTAAAATGGTCCATTTTTAAAAGTTACTAGTAGTCAAAATTCACTGGCGTCATGCATCTAAAAGGTTCCTAAACAATGGGGGAAGGAGCTAGATAGTCAATAAAATATGGTTTCACAATGATAACACTGATTGGAAAACTGACAGTTACCCACCTGTGGCTTAATCACTTGCCTTAAAACCCACAAAATGTTTGCAAAAGGGGCTGGGGATATAGGTCAGTGGCACAGCAACTGCCAGGCAAGCACAAGGTACTGAGTTCGATTCCCAGTACAAAAAAAAAAGTTTGCAGAGGGAGGGGGCCAAGGGTATATCCTAATAAAATATAGGTAACATCTAGGAAGACTATACCCACCCCCATATTACTTGGCCAATGAAGAACTGGGGTTAGGTACCTACGTCTTAGGGGATACACCACTTGCTGTAACTACTGGGTGTGCCTGTCTGCCTGTTAGCCTGGCACCTGCTCTTGTGAGACCAAAAAAATAAAGTCTCATTTTCACTGCACTCCCTGTCCTTGGTCTGATCTGCACACTGCACATGATCAAAGGGAAAGGAGGTTGTTAGTTTAAAAAAAGTATTTGGTATATATTTAGCCAAGTCATGTTCCTCACAACTATGATTTTTTTGCCCATAAACAAATCATTTCACAAAATTCTTTTTCTTCACTATTTGAAATCATCAGTCAGCATCTGAGCTGATTCTCATCGTAAAAGCACTGACAAGATTTTTCATTCTGTGAAATGAAATTCCTAAACTTTCAAGAAGTCATTTTTAAAAGACTACCTGGAGGCCAGGCATGGTGGCATATGCCTGCAATCCCGGCACTCAGGAGGCTGAGGCAGGAGGATGGTTGTGAGTTGGAGACCAGCCTGGGCTACAAAGTGAGCTCAAGGCCAGCCTGAACCTCATAGTGAGATCCCCTCTCAAAAAGAAAAAAAAAAAAAGACAACCTGGAAGTAGGAGAGATTATGAGAAACTATAAAGGAGGTAGAGATATAGAAAGGGAGAAAAAGGTAGATGGACACAATCAAGTCATGATGCATGAAAATCACAGTGAACCCCATTAATCTATACAATTAATATATGTGAATAATTACATTTTAAGTCATTTAGAAGTTAATAGAGTTTAATAAAGCAGCCCCTAATATCATGCCCTACTGTATATTCCAGATGACAGAAGCTAGACAACAGCATCCTGTTAGCACAAACAGAAAAAAAGGACGGGAGTGTATGTGCCTCAGAAGTGGTCCAGAAAATCTGCTTAGTCAACGGTTAAAAAAACTGTGCACAGAAAAACAACAGAGGGAAGTGGCAGAACTCATTTCATACGCTCAGTCTTTAACTTCCTTACAAATGCAATAATTAGAGAAAAAGAGGATCAAGGAAAAACAACTTCAATTCCCTGAACAAAAGCAAAACAGAAGAAAATGTTCAATTTCAGCCCTGCAGTGATTTTTAAAGTTCTTACCTGATAAAGGATTATAGATTTACATGGATCTTCTTTTCAAAAGTTTATTCTCTGCCTTTTGGGGAAAAAAATGTGAAATTCAGTAATAAACATTAGACTTATATATTCTGAATAATAAAAGAAAAATAAATCCCTCCACCATGGTTAACTATAGCCGACTGTCTCAAAATTTGGGAAATCAAAGCTTCCGGCTCGGTAGATACAAGTTCTCCAATGGTTTGAATAGCACTCAGAACTGAATACTACAAATAAATGACTGCCTTAACGTCAAAGAGCTTTCTGCCTACCTCTGCAATCTTATTCCCACCAGGTGCAAACAAAAGATCTTTCGATTAGTTCTTAAAACTGTCAAGTTTATCTTTACCTAGAGCTTTGCACATATTATTCCCATTGTCTATATAGGGCTGAAACTTTAGGTCTCAATTTAAATATATCTCCTCCAGAAAACCTTCCCTGACTATCTTATCTTTATCTTTTAAGGAAAGGAAGACAGTTAACTAAGATTTAATAAGTATCTAAAACACTGGTTAATTCTTCACATAATTTCATTTAGTCTTTACCATAAACTTAAGAGATAAGTACTATTCTTTTATATGAGGAAATACATTCAAAAATTAAACAGCTCATCCAAAATACATTCAGAAATTAAACAGCCAGGTAAAGCAAAGATTAAAGCTTAAATTTGTCTAATTCCAAGCCCCACAATCTTTTGCTATATCTCTGTTTAAAAGGAAACTATCTTACTGGAAGAAAATGATTAATTAAATATAGAGCTACAGAAAAGATTATGGTTTATATGAAAATCTGTAAACTGACAGTCTGGATAACTAACTTGGTATTCAAAACTCGTTTAGTATCTACTTTTTTTATATTAGAATTAGCTAAGATCATACTACATTGAAGGAAAAATTTTTATTTCTACAGATTCAAAGAGTTCATAAGACATATTTAAAGTGCAGTTTCTCTTCCACACTTTATACATTTGGTATAATGGGTAAATCAATTACTTAAATTACAAAATTTCTGATTTTACCCTAAGAAATTTAGTTAATACATACTCAGGAATGGCTAGTTTTGTTTTTGTTTTCAATGAAGAGCAAGGTTTTTAACATTTTCCATTTAAGATTAATAAACAGGGATAATACTTAGGATAAGTTAATTCAAAAATGCAATTCACAAATAAGAAACAAATTTTGTCTTGTATTCTTGTTTATATACACGTCTAACTTTCCAATCTATATATAAAATTCTAGAGAGCAGAATCATTAAACATATTCATAATACCTTGCACTGGCCCTTGAATATATTTTTAAATGCCAACTATTAGAAAAAAGAACCAATGTTCTTTTTTACACTTCCTGTATTAGCTTTAAAACAGATTCATAAATTTTTTAGCTCCCTACCCCACCCCCATTTAAGTATGAACCCTAATTCTCTTCCTTTTGTAAATGAGTTGGCTTGGTGGCTCCTTCCGAGGAAAAAAATAAGGAAGAAGTGCAGCACAGGATTGCTAAGACTAGGCCATAAGAGATATTATAGCTTCCTCCTTGCTGTGTCTTTTGGATCACTCACTCTAAGGGAAACTAGCAACCTTGTCCTGAGATCACTTACGCAGCTCTACAGAGAAGGCCTTGTGACTAGGAACCGAGTCTTTCTGGCAAAAGCCAGTGAGGAACTAAAGCCTTTAACAATAGTCATACGCGTGGGCACCCTCCCACTTCAAGCAAACCTTCAGATGACTGTATCTCTGCACCATCTTAAACAATGTTATGACAACCCCTAAGCAAGAACAAACATGTTAAATGGCTTCCAAATTTCTGACCCACAAAATGGTGTCAGATAATAAAACATGTTCACTAACATTTTAAACTGCTAAGTTTTAGGGTACCTTGTTATACAGCAATAAATAATCTTTCAATTATTAAATTTCTTAGCTTCCTATAAACATCTGCCTCAACTGTCTTCCTTTCCCAACATCCATCAGAATCTTGAAGAGCAAGACGGCTACTTATAAAAAGGCCCCCCCATGTGATTCTGTCCTACCCCTCCCTAATTAGATAGTCATTAAATTTATGTAGCTAAAAAGAAATGAGGTGCCCTTTAGATGCTAAGTACAAGGAAGACAAGATCTGACAGACTTAGGTGGTACCCAGGTTCTCTAGGATTTCCTAATTAGTATAAAATATTTAAACCTAAGAAGGATTACTGCTACTCTCTTTTGGGGGTGGGGATGGGGTAAACTAGGAATCAAACTCAGGACCTCGCGCTTGCCAGCTAGGTGCTGCACTGCTATGCTAAATCCCCAGCCCCTCTCTCTTTCACATATATCCTACAGACAGGCTTTCATTTGGAACAGGACAGGAATCCTGCAGAGAATTTTACAGAAAATCTAATACCTTAAAATGCCTAATTACATTTAATAAGGTTAGTTTTCAAAGTTTTGTTAGACAATAAATAATAAAACAAATCATTAGCTCTCCTACCAAATAATACTTCCCCCAAAATTTAAAAGTTTTTAAAAACAAGAGCTGAATGACATACAGTGGCACTTAAGATTAAGAAAAATAAATAACATCCTTGCACACCTACCACATACAAGTCTATCCTACTTGTCACAGAATTACCAAGTTTACCTCCAGCTAATTCAGTGTCAACAAAGTGATCATGGAAGGCAGATAACAGGCTTTTTGTTTCATCCCAGGATAATATTTAGCTGAACACACAAAAATACACACAACTAATTGCTCAAGTTTACTAACAGGTTGGAAATGAGAGAGGAAATGAAAGATGACAGGAGACAAAGCACTAAAAACTATGATACATCAAACTGTATTCTTAATTCCTGCAAAAGCACCAAAAGTGATACACAAATCAAAGTTACTGCATGCATCCTCCAAATCTGATGAAAAGTCCATCTTACTATTCAAAAAAATGAAAGTCCATCTTACTATTCAAAGTCTATGTCTAAGTTAAACATCCAAAGAGATTCTTCAACTATAAACAAGTACTCTTCAAAACAAAAAATAAAATAACAATAAAAATAACCAGGGATTATTAATAAATTTATCATGTATTTCCTTGGAGCACTGATTTTATCACTGTATTGAACTGTTTCATAAATTTACTGTTATTTTCTCTTTCTTAAAAACATGTTTATATGATGAAAATAAAATTATTTCACAGCAAAATCTGTTATACTCTCACATCCAGGTAAATTTGCTACAGCAAATGGTCCTCAAGTGTTTCTTGTGCACTCATCGTTAGAAATTAGTTTTCACATGCTTGTATTCTGTTTTGTTCTAAAAAGAAAAGGCACATTTTACACAGTGTCTATTTGTATCCCACCCATCACCTTGCATACACAGCATACACAGAAGTTAAAAATGTTATCTGATTTAATGATGATCATGAAGTACCTACTGTTCATTTATTCTCAAATTAACAATATCAAAAAAGGAAGTTTGTCCAATATCACCACTCATGTTCAGTACATAACCTGAAACATTAGCAAGAGTAACTGGGCAAGAAAAAGAAATAAAAGAGATACATATATAATGGAAGAAGTCAAATTATTATTTGCAGATAACATAATCTTGTATGTAGAAGACCCAAAAAATTTCAGACTTGCAGAATTAATAACCAAATTCAGTAATGTAGCAGGATACAGAATCAACAAACCAAAATCAATAGCATTCCTGTACACTAACAATGAACTCAGAAATCTGAAGAACAGTATCATTCACAATATGAACAAGAAAAATTAAAAACTCAGGAATTAACATAACCAAGGAAGTAAAAGACCTCAACAATAAAAATTACATCACTCTGAAAAAGGAGATCAAAGTGGCCATCAGAAAATGAAGATACCCCCTGTTCCTTTATAGGAAGAACCAATATAGTCAAAACGGCCATACTTTCAAAACTGATATACAGATTTACCACAATCCCAGTCAAAATGCTAACAGCATTCCTCACTGAACTAGAGAAAACAACTCTAAAATTCATACAGAACCAGAAGAAACTCAGAATAGCAAGAACAATCCTGGGTAACAAGAGCAAAACAGAAGACATCACAATTCTAGACATGCGGTTCTAATACAAAGCTACAGTGATAAAAATAGCATGGTACTGGTACAAAATTGACATGAGATCAATGGAATATAGAACAGGTAGAAGTAGAAACAACTCCAAGCATATTCAGCTATCTGACCTTTGACAAAGAGGCAAAAAACATATACTGGAGGAAAGATACCCTCTTTAATAAATGGTGCTGGGAAAACTGACTATCCACATGCAGAAGACTTGAGCCTAGACTTACATATCTCACCTCGGGCTAAACTAAAAATCAAAATACATGGAAGATATAAATGTTAAAATAGAAACACTTCATCTGCCAGAAGATGAAATAAATAAAACACTTGAAGACAGGCATAGGCAAATACTTTCTGAACAGAACCCAAATGACATAAGAATAGTACCAATAGGAATCAACAAATGGGATCCTGTCAAATGTAAAATTTTTGCACAGCAAAGAAAACAACCAATGAGTAAAAGGACAACCTATGAGAAAATGAGAAATAAGAAAATAATTTTGCCAGCTATTCCCCAGATAGAGTAATATATGAATATATAAAAAAGTCAAAAAAATTAGGACCCCCCCCATAAAAGACCCATTAAAAAATGAGCAACTGAAATGAATGGACACTTCTGAGAAGTACAAATGGCCAATAAGTACATGAAAAAAGGTTCAACATCACTGGCCATTAGAGAAATACAAATTAAAACAACACTGAGATACCATCTTACTCCAGAAAGAATGGCTATCACGTCAATAAATCAAGTAATAAATGCTGGTGAGGCTGCAGGTGGGGGGAGAAGGAACCCTTCCACACTGTTGGTGAGAATGTAAATGGATACAAACACTATGGAAATCTGTATGGAGATTCCTCAAAAAACTAAAACTAGAAATTCCACTCAACCCAGCTATTCCTCTTCTAGGTATAATCGAAAATTAAAGACATCATATTACACTGATACATGTGTACCTGTGTTTATAGCAGCACAATTCAAGCATGTTCTGAGTCTGATTCCCAGTACTCCCCTGTTGTAGTCAGAGATTGCAAGGAAAACAGGACACATAATTTACATTATTATTTTATAATGGTCAGAGTTAAATACAAGAAGAAAGAATGCAGGAAATCTGTCCACACACTAAGACCCAAAGAATCCAGCTGAGGGCTTGGATCCCATGACAACAACCTGCATGAGTCCAGCTGAAGACCTACAGTCCATGACAATGCCCGCCATGAGTCCAACTGGAGGCCTGGAACCCACAATAATATGTCATGCAAGTCTGTTTCCTAGATCTGCGCTGGGAAGGCCCAAAGGTCAGCAGTGGAAGCTAGAAAGGATCTGTGCCAGAAGGCTGAAGGTTCTGCACTGGAGCCTGGAAATGACACTCGAAGAGCTGGAAGAACTCCCATTGAAAAGTACCATAGCCATCCTCAGTAACAATGAGGTCCCGAGCTCCTCCAAAGATGATGAGAACAGCCGAGTTCTTATCAGGAAGCCAGCGTGACAAGCTTCTCCAGGAGATTGAACAGCACACATCTTCTCCTTTAGAGCCAGGAAGTGATGCTCAAAGTAAGGACCAGAGCTCCCCACCAAAGTGAACCACAGCCCTTCTCAGCAACATGGTCCTGAGCTCCTCCAATGATAACAGCTGAGTTCCTATCAGGGAAGCCTGCATGACAAGCTCCTTCAGAAGTACCAA
>RJWT010031123.1:0-14457 GCA_004365215.1 Cuniculus paca | reverse complement strand
ACCTTAGCAGTATAAGTGAAAGTAATTCTGAGACTGATTACTCTATATTCTCCAAAAGCAATGTACAATGCTAGTATGCAAAAAAAGCTGACTTACTGACATTTATGATCCAAGCTACTTTTCCGATCCTTTCCCATTTAGACGAGGAAAGAGCAACTGCAATAATCAATATTATATTTCTGGGCACTAATGTAACAACTCCCTGGCCCCCCAAAAAAGTGTTAAGTTTGAGCTTCTACCTAAGTACGTTACCCATATTTCATGAAATAAATAAAGTGATAAAACTGCTCTGTTTTTTCTATAATTAAGAGGAGACTGGGGGAGGGCTAGAAATAAACACTTACTTAAGAATTTTTTTTCAGTAAAAATGGGAAAATGGAGAAGAGTTATTCCTAGTATGACCTTTACTCAAAATAAAAAAAAAATTCATCTGTTGATTAACGCCAGAGGGGTAAAATCATACAAAAATGGGAAATGTATGAAGAATTCTAATGCTTCACATGCTCAACCTGCAAATAAATTTAAAACTCCATTTTTATATCAAAGAAGTCAATTATAGAGATTCAGTTTAAATGAAATTTTATATGAGAGTAAAAACATGTACAGCCTAAGGATACTGATGAAGTAGACTGCTTGAGGATCACAACAAGTAATAGGACATATTACTCAAATAATGTGCTTGATGTCATGAGTATAAAGGCAGAAAGACAGGAAACACCTGTGGCACAGGTATTTCCAGCTTTCTGACATTCTTGGCTACTTTTAGCTGTAAATGTTATGTAACCTATCAATCTGCAACACCAAAAATAAAAGTAAAGGGAACAGAACAGCAAAAGAAACAAAACAACTAGACTCATGGCTACTACACTTACTCTGCTCTTAACTACAAACTTACCCCATCAATGTCCTGATTATAAAATCTTTTAACACTCTGAGTGTTAAAAGTGCTATGGGTTACCATACAGCCAGGTCTTCCACCTTTATCTTCACCCCTGTCCCTCTCTGCCTACTTCTCTCTCTTCTCTCCTTCTTCCCCTCTCACTCTCTCTCCAGCATATTCCAATATTAGATAGATCTAATTATTGGTAAGTTGTTTTTATTTGGCAGGAATCTATTTTACTTCTACTCTTTAGCCTGAGTTTTGCTCCCTGTTAAGAGAATTAAAACAACTACTCATCAATATGAGTCAATTCAAGTCAGTTAAAGGAAATTACGTCACTACCAAATCTTTCCTTTGCAGCCCAACAAATCCATTGCTTTGTATCGTACAACCCATATACTTTTTCAGTCTCAGTTTTCAAACCATAAAATCATATAATCATGCAGAATTCATACTCATCCTATCTAAATTCAAGTGAACTCTCAATTATGCTGTAATGCATTTAGTCATCCAACTTTTACTTCTTCATTCATCCAAAGATGTTATAAATTCTGTTCATTCCTATTAATGCCATCATGCTGCTACCTCATCACTTCCAGGACTCCCTTCTTTTTGCTCCCAGGATAGCAGGAGGATCCTGACCACCCATTCTTTCAGTTCCTGCTCCACCCTCTTCTCAAGTATCTGGCAGGGGAAGAAATACAAAGCAATACTCACATTTATTGACCATCGGTTAGTTACTGTTGAGAGTGCTTTGTACACAATCTTGTATTTAATATCTCAGTATCTTTCATGGCTTTTCTACACACAAAGTCTCTGGCTTAGGAATAAAGTCCTTTATAAATTAAATACATTATTTATGCATGAATCACAAAGTACTACATATGGGAATGTTACCAAAATGAATAAATAACCCATTATTCTTTCACTCAAAGGATCATAAGAGCTACAAAGAGAAACAGCCATATACGCAAATTATATAACAACTTTACCTAGGGAGGGAAGAGAGACAATATGGATAAAAAAGGAGTCACCCTAAATTTCTAAATAAGAACCCTATTTCTGCTACAGCACCACTTTGAAATTCTAGACTGTTCACACAGATGACAGCCAAGTATTATTCCAAGTCTGATGCACAAAGCAAAGTTTTTAGATTCATCTTTCCTTTCAAGGTAATGATCTATTTGTCACCCTCAATTCACTGAAAACCTTATTAATGTGTTTTACTCCAATCTCTATTTTTCGCACAGACCATGTACTTAATGTATATCTTCAACACTGAACTTCACTTCTAAAATCAAAATTTTGAAATATATTAATGAGTTAATTATAAAATATACACAGTTTTGTTGTGTGCATTTAACAAAAGCATATTCTCTCACTCTGCAATATGTGACATTGTTGATAACCCTTATGTGGTATCTGCAAAAATATTCTTCAGTTAACATCTTTGTGGCAAAACTTTATTTTTTATATGTGATATATCATCTAAATGAAACCATGTATCACAAAATTTACTTATATGACTTATATTATTTTTCTTCCTCAGAAAATATTCTACTCTCACATCAATTATCACTTTGTGTATGTGTATTTTAACATACAGAAATAAAAACTAATGTAACAGTTATGCATTTAGAATTAAGATTTTTAACAAATGTAAATATTCTGTATTAAGACCTTTCCTTTTAAGAAATGAAATGACACATATATAGCTGAAGTTTCACTCTTCCATTTTTTTATACTTTGATCATATATGTATGTACCTAAACACAAGACACAACAGTGTTTTGTATAATTTACAAATGTATATTCAGTAAATACACACATGAAAAGATGATCAATATGAGTACCTATTAGGGGAATGCAAATCAAAACCACAATGAGATACTGCTTTACAATTGCTCGAACGTTTGTACTCTGAAAAATGGACAAGTAGTAAGTATAATTAAGAATATGGAGAAATTAGAACACTCCTTTGCAGCTGGTGGGAAAGTAAAAGCACACAGTAACTTTAGAAGACAGTTTGGCACTTCTAACACACAGTCACCAGAAATTCAATAGTTGCACTCTTAGGTATAAACCTAGAGAAATGAAAACTTACATCAATACCAAAACTTCACACAAATATTTCATTCATAGCAACATTATTCAGAATAGTGAAAAAACAAAAACAGCTTAAATGTTCATCAAACTAATGAATGCATAAATAAAATGTGGTACAAGTGCACAATGAAATATCATCTGCCAGTAAGAAAAAAACGAAGTACAGGTACATGGTACAACATGGATGAACCTTGTAAACATTATCCAACTGAAAGAATTCGGTCACAAGAGACCATTTAGTATATGATTTTTATGGACATACAAAGTCTAAAAAAGACATACACAGAGACAGAAAGTAGAACATGGATTGCCTAGAGTTGAAGCAGAAGGGAGACTTGGGAGGCTGCTGTAGTGGCTAAAAGGAGCAAGGTTTCTTTGTGGGGTAATGAAAATGCTCTGAAATTGATTATAGAGATAGATGCACAACTCTGTAATATACTATAAATTACTGAGATTTACCCTTTGAAATGTTAAAGAGTGTGGTATAAGAAACATTACATTATAATATAAAACATGTAAGCTATAATTACTATATTACATACATAAGAATATTAAATATGTATTTTTTGTAAACTTATCCAGTCAGTATCATGTACCTGAGATTAACCCATATGGATACATGTACAAGTAGCTTAACTGCTCTCTTGTTTCATGGGAAAAAATGACACCACATTTATCAATTACTCAGATTTTATTTCCATTTGAAATAATGTTATAATGAACACTGTAAACATCTTCTTGTATATAAATTTCCTAGGCTAATACAGAGAGCCCTAATGGCTAGGTTGGCAATGCCAGATTGTTTGGTAAAATAATATAATCCATAGTATACAAGAGTTCCTGTTTCTTCTTATCCTTGCCAACACTTGGTATTATCAGGCTTATTGGGTTTTACCAATCGATACGTGTAAAATGAAATCTCCCCAGGGCTTAACTTTTCATTTCCCTTTTACAGACTTTAAAAAAATCTCTCAAAATTGGCCATTAAATTTCTTCCTACATGAAATACCTAGTCATACCCTTTACCCACTTTCTATAGAGCAAATTCTTTTTTTCTTATTGATTTGTGTATTACTTTCAAATTTTGGATACTTATTTTCAGTCTCTTAAAAGAACTACAAATTTATAGCTCTAGTCGATGGTCTGTCTTTTCCTTTTGTATTTAATGCCTTTTGTTATAGTGAAGATTTTTATGAAAATGTATTAGAAAATGTAAGTCTTTCATTTTGAAGCTTTTAATTTTTATCTCTTAAATAATTATTCTCTACCATATATCATGAAAATATGACCCTTCAGAGTTATACAGAGTTTGTCTGAGGTGGCCTGGTTTATATACCTTCTCCCCTTTGGTCAGTTCATTTGGGCCAACACAAGAAGGCACATGACTTGAGCAGTGTGGCTCTCTGAAGGTCTGGCAGTCTCTGAAAGGACTAACAGCTAAAGTCCTCTGCAAGAACCTCTCTTGTTTGACATTTAAATGACCTCATATTTAAAACATTTCAAAGGTTCCACTGTTCTTCCAAATAAGTCCAAACTCATTAAGCATGGCCCACAAGTTCTCCTGGGGAAATGAGGTTTATAAATGTAAATTACTTATACAATTATACCCCAGAACCAGCCAAAGTAGAAAAAAAAAAAATGAAGTTAAACCTCAGTATAAAGTCAATGTTAGTTCCTATGACATCGCCAATAAAATGGCAGTGTGATTGTACAGGAGATTCACGCTGAGGATCACTAAAGAAAAACCATCTACAGCAACTTCCTGAAAAGCAGTCTTACTCTACATAGGCCCCACCCTAACACCACTATTAAACAGATTCAATAAAGAATACTCTCTGGTAACTCCTTTGGATTTAAGCACTAAGCAAAATAACAAGGAATTTAGTTTCAAAATAATCAAATGATCAGTTTCAGCATAATCGTCATTGAAGCTTATAAATCAGAAGAAAACTCAATGAGCTGTGCAAAGCAAAATCACAGAACTCGATAGAAGAAAGCACTTTGAATTGGGTCTTCAGTAGATGGAGCTCTCCCCTTTCAATTGGTGCTGAAATGCAGAGCAGGGAAATTTCAAGGGTTGGAAATACAGTCATTCAAACAAAAGTTCTGAACACTGGAACTGATTAAAATGCCAATCACCTTTTTCCTAAGAGCACTGATGTTTTAACCCTGATATACAGGCCAAATTTCAACCCAAAATAATGTTATTACTAAACATGAACTGAGCAACCAATGCCTTTGACACCTCAAAAAATGGACAGTTCTTGCCTAGTTTGCCATCAAACTACTGTTTTGAGAAAGAAGAATGACTGTAAATCACTTTTGCATTTCATTTTCATGAGGAAAAAAGAAAAGTCAACGCTTTTCACTTCCCTTTTACTTTAATATGATTTGGGAGTTTATTTATGGAAAACTGTTCATTATGATCACTATTGTTTTCTGATGCCTGTTATTGTCATCCAAATTAGACTTATGACCAGGCTCTGTTTTAATTAACTCAGAGGGTATATGATATTATATAGTGGCTTGAGATTACTTGTGCAGTTACAAAACTGGGCTATTACAGCAAACAAAAATTTATGCCTGACTCTAATACAGGACAATAAGGCAAATAAAGATGAAAATATAGAAACATTCAAATACTTTCAAAAATAAAGCATTCCATTCCTCTGAAATGGTGCACCACAACACATTTTTTAATCAGCTAATGCCAGTCAATAAACTATTAGCCAATATAGAAGAAAAAAAAGTGAGTTCTGAAAGTATTCAGTAGATAAAAAATCAGAAATTTTGTATAATCTAGAAGGGCCTCCCAGGTCTAAGATTAGGTTGCCCATTGCAGAACAAGACTAAAAAGCCTAGTAGTCATGAAACAACTCCTCAAAAGTAATACACCCTATAAACATGCTAAGTGATAGGTGATTATTAAAACAACTCACTTTAAAGTTTAGGGTTCCTTTCTTCATTTTTTTAAAATTTATTTATTTATTTTTGTCTTTTTGAGACACAGTCTCACTATGCCATTCAGGCTGGCCTTGGACTCATTTTGTAGCCCAGGCTGGCCTCGAACTCACAGCAATCTTGCCTAGCCTCCCCAGTGCTAGGGCTACAGGCCTGCACCACCACACCTGGCCTAGGGTTCCTTTCAAAGGCCACACTTAAAAGTAAATCACATATTAGAAAAGAAAAAATTGTGACCCAAAAATAAGGAAAACAATGCGTTGATATTATGATTTACTCCATGATTTTTAAAAGACATTCCATAATAAGTACTTATGTTACACTTGACATTGCTACATGGCTTTCCTTAGAGCCAGTACTCTCTGGTAAACTTAAAGATAAGTCTCTCATAATCTAACCATAATTTGCACCTGGAGATGCCTTCACTGAGGTATGGTGGGATTTTTGTTCAAACAACTTTCTTAAGAAGTTGGTATGTGTGAAATATAAAGACCAAGAAAAACACTGATGTTAATTAAACCCTGAAAACCTCAAATCTACAAATAATCTGTGACAAGATCTACTTAGAATTCTGCAAGTGTAAAGGTGTATTAAATGTACTAGCAGAGGTCACAAAATGCAGGGAAAATGATAAATATTTTTAAAATGTATAAATAAATAATCTTCCTAATTAGTGATAAGAACTCTCAAATTTGTTTCTGATATTACAAACTATTAAAGACAGCACTATACCAGATAAAGTGACTTTAATATGGATCTGATTCAAAGATGTGCAAAGATGTTTCAACCTCCCTACATTTGGCTACTATTTTTAATTAACTAAGGCCCTTCCTTTTGTATCAAAAAAATGACTTTATAAATGTAAGAACTGAAATTTAACTGTTTTTGTAAAACCAGTTATGAGTTTATGATAATCTGTACATTCTTTTGATAAATTGCTTTTGACAGAAAAGATTGATGTCTTTAAGACGAGTTACTATTTTAGATGTAGTATACTGTACAGTAAAAAAAAATAGACCATATTTAATAAACTTACGACAGCTGCCTCTGTAACTTCTGCCTCTTGAGAACATAGTCTCATTCAATATAGTGCCTATCCTAAACTTTAGAAAAATAAGGTCAAAGAAAAGTAAGGTTGACCTAGCACTGTTTGATCATCTGTATTTACTGATGCTAATGTATAAATTTAAAAATAACAAATTGTACTACCACTGTTTGGTGAATTTGAATGTACTATCCAAGTATAATATAAAATAAAGGAGTAGACAGATGCTATGTATGTACAATGTGAAAGCGTGTGTTGCCACAAAGAAAACTACAGGAATACACTCCTCAGTCTTAAAATTCATTTGATAATCCTATGCAAAACTCTAATTACTCTAACATAATTTTTTCACTAATATGATACCTCTTTTACACCCTCTTCTGATCTCTTGTGATGTGTAAGTCCTAGTAAGACTCAGCTACCTTGAAATGTGTCCAACACATTATTATCATTCCTGTACGTTGTCTGTTGCTCATAGACATAAAGTCATTTCAGAAGTACACTCACCGTATATGGGCTCAGTAGGATGTGCTGTCTGAAGACAGGCAAAAATAAAAAGGCAATAAGCAGGTAAGCTTAGGAAAAGTATAATTTCATTTCTTAACCTGAGCCCCCCCCCCACCAAAGACTCCCTATAAATCTGTATGTTCTGTCTCCATTTTTTATTTGTAAAATAAACCTAATAAATCTGAATATTGTCTAAGGCACATCACACAGATAGGTTTAACAATAAAGAAGAAGGAAAATGCAAAATTCTTTTAAAATGTTAACTGACAAGGACTGCATATCTTATAATTTCTGATTCGCTAATTCAACTCCGCTTCCCAGCCCTGAAAAGCTAACTAACTCGAAGCTATGAAGAGGAAAATATTTCCAACACTTATCAAATTGGCCAATAGAAACAGTCTTCTGAATACCAGATGCCTGGGGTAATTAAAATATATGGGAAGGAAAGAAGGAATTAATTGAACAACCACAGTCTGCCAAATGTCTGAATAAGGCCAGTTGTTATTTGTTCCACAGTAAGAAAAATTGGGCAGAGGTCAGGATGAGGATAGCAAATAGCCTCACTCACTGCTCTGAGTTAGTGATCTCTAAAGGTAATAATGAAAATACTCAGGGAAACAAAAGTAAACCAACTCCTCTGGTCATTTCTGGAAACATTTTGAAGATTAAATAAAGAAATTCAGTCTCTAGCACATTCTGCCCCTCACAGTTAGTGACACTTCACAGGACTGTTTTGAAAAGATGGGGGTGGGGGTAGGAAGTGATCACTGCTCTTAGCTGCAGTATGTAGCACAGGATTTGCACTATTGTATTCTTGTATGTAGGAATGTCCTGTAAAGGTAATAAATTAAAGTGAAAGAGTAATTCTAATGCAGCTAAAATTATCATAATTTTAGTCATGCATCAAAATAGTATTTTGTCTTAGGAAAACAAAACCTCAATAATGTGATGACAAAACTAATCATCCTATTATTATATTTTAGCTAAATATTTACAAATTTGCCAGTTTATTTTACAACCCCTTGTGAATAATGCAGAAGCACAGCCTATGAGTAAAAATGATGATTTATCTATATACTACTCCACTGAGAAGTTTATCTGATTTTGATTATACTTCTCTTTTTATGTAGTCACTCCAGATAGCCCCAGCAAGAAAAAAATTGTTTATATAAGGCAGTCCTAACACAGGATATGTATGGTAGTTTAGAAAGGCCTTTTCATTGTATTAATAAAGTGTTGAGTATTAAAATATGCAAAGATAAATGAAAAGAATCATTTATACTAATTTAATTATCTTGTACTAGGTCCACAATGCTAGGAAACTGTGGTTTGTCTCACTGTATTATGAAACATATGGAATGCACACGTGGTAGACTGAAAAGATAAAGTAATGTAACATTTTAATGTAGTACATATATGGACTTTGATGTCAGACCAACTTGAGTTCAAATCCAAGTTGTGCTACTTAATAGGCATGTAATAAAACATAGAGGGAACCTGATTTCTATTCTTTTGCAGCTAAATTAAATATACATATTTTAACATGGTTGATATCACCTATTTTTTTTCACATTAACCTAACTCGTACTGTTTTTAAGCTTTACACCTATAGATTTATTGAATTATTTTTCCTGCTACAAATCTGTTAAAGGCAAAAATCACTTTGACACTCTTTAAAGCAGTAAAGAAGACTTTACAACTACTCCATTGGGGGACAGAAATAGGGCTGAACTCCATATACAGCAAAGACAGCTGGGGACATACAGTCAACAAGCAAAGTGAGAGAAGAATGCATGGAAAATTACTAAGAGGAGATACATGAAGGATCAGGAGATTCTTGCCAAAATAACTTAAGAAGATTCTCACCAAAAGCATGTCAAGGATTTACATATTAAAGGTGAAGAATAAAAAATTGTATCAGATGTTAAAAGTAATAAGATATCAAGGATGAGGTTAGAATAGCATAAAGTTTCTTGCTAACCCTAGACTCAACAAGGGTAGATATAAAGGTCTAAAGGTAAGGGCTCAATCAAACAGGGCTGAAAGGTAACTAAAGTTTGGTCAAGAACAGAATCTTGGCTGAATCTAAGAATAAAAAAGCACTGAATGCCAACCAAGGAGCCTCCCTAATAAAGAGCATGCGGGTCACTGCACACACTTTGGAACTTTCAGACTGGCAACAATTGGTCTCTGTCCAAGCTAAAGATAAAGGTGGTATAAAAATTCTACCTTACATTCATATAGGATTTTATATCCATCAAAACAATTATTCATTTTTATCACCTGTTATTGTCAACACAAATGATCACTGGCCTAAATGAGTATTTTGTATACAAGCAGCTACAAAAATAGTTTAAATGAAAGGGAACTATGAGACAGGTTTTTTTTTCCTTTTTGTTTATCTACAGGATATATGTCAATGTATTTCTTTCCTAAATATTAATCTATTAGAACTTTATCCTTTATACTTTATCAGGATAGCAAAGAATTACAAGAAGCAAAGAAGAAATGAAAGTAATTTCAAAAAACACTGGCCCTTCCTTCTATGGCTAAATTAGAAATACAATTCTAGGAAATACTAAGTGAAAAACCACACAGCCACTGTTCTAAATCAACAGCGATCCAACAGGCAACATGATGGACATAAGTTATATACTTTCTAGTTTTCAAAATTTACTAAGCATTTCAATACATGCTATAAATTTTCTTAAAAATTGTTTCTTAAACTGTCCTCTTGAAAACTTGACTAGGATTCCAGGAGAAATTTCACAGTAACCTATAGAGGCATAAGAACATAGTGTAAGAAAACAGCACAGGATTTGGAATCAGGATGTACCATCGGTTCAAGTTTATTTTCTATATGTGACTTGCTACAAATAAGTCCCTAACTCAATTTCTTCAAAGATACATGAAAGGGCTCTACAATCAATACATATCTACACAAATATTAATTATCTGTAGAACACCAAAGCAGACTCACACATTAAAAAAAAATTTTTTTCAATTAGGGACACAATTTATCTTTAAGATCATATATATCTTACTAGTAATCCTAGCATCTAACCTACTATCTAGATCACAGTAGGCATTCAAATATTTGCTGAGGTAGATGGACAGGTGGGTATTGTTAGCTCTAGATCATAATCTAGATGCCACCTCAGAATGGTGCACTTGCTCCAAAAGGCAAACAAAAATCACATTCAAATAGCAATCAGTTTTTACATAATTTTATCATAATCTGAAAACAGAAACTAGTAAGAGGACAAATGTTGCATTTTTTACAATTTCTACTCTCTATCTCTACTCAAATATTCATTATTGGTCTTAGGATTACGATTTCAGATCTTTTCTCTCCTCCTTCATATTTAATATGGCTCATTGCCTGTTTATACTAACACAAAATTACAAGTTTCATTTTATTGAAATTTGCTGTACATACATCATTAAAACTTGACTACCAACTCAACACTGTATGGTTTTAATATAGTTCTCATAGACTCAAAAACACTGCAAATTCTACCTTTAACAAAATAAAGTACGTTAAGTTTCACAGTTTTTTTTTAACATTCAGTCCTTTATTCAGTCAATATTTCTCAAGCGCTAGGCAGCAAGAATACAGGCATACAAAAGGCTCAATTATAACCCCCAAAAGGTTCCCCACCATGCCAAGACCAGGTAATAACAACATAAGATGAAAACTGCTAAGGCAGAAAAGTACATAGGTCTTCAGGGAAGTATACAACAGAGGCACCAAATCCTCCCTTATGTATTTAGGGCCTACCTTCCACAAAGTCTCACTGTAAAGCTGAGAAGTGAAAGATAAATGAGAGTTTCTCGGGGAAGTGGAGGTAATAAAAGGAATCCTATGCAGAGGGTAAAACTTGTAGGTAAAAAAGAACAAGACCCCACCAAGGAGTCTGGAGTTAACCTTCAAAGTTTGGATGTTAAGAGAAGATTAGACATTTAGAAAGATAATGCCAGCTGCAATGTGAAAAGTAAATTAGAACAAGATCAGCAGGAAAAGGATGATACTGTGACCTGGAAAGAGAAAATAAAATAGGGTCTGGAACTAAATAAAGCTATGGATATGGAGAAAAAGAAGAAAGATTGTCTTAGAAGTGAAAAGGGGTAGAACTGTTGTGACTAACATAGGGTACTTTTGACCTGGAATATATAGAATAATAGGTAATTATCAGAAGTTACTAAGCTAAGAACGCAGATGGTTTCGCACTCAGCACTGAGTTAAACAGATAGGACTCAATGAATAATACTGGCATTATTCTAGTAGCCAATCACTATAATAATCCTTTTCTACAACCACTGACAACCTACAGAGAAGACCAAAACTTGAGTTCTGAATCAAATGCGATGCCTACTTCAGCCAGCAGTCTTTCCAAAAATGTAATAGCATTGCACTAATTAAGGAAAAGGGATCCTGCAGAGGCAGGGATCTGGACCATATTCCTTCATGCGCCCCAGTTGTCAAAGATCTCAGGATGAAAAATGCTAAAGGATGTCATTTAGGTGTGCATGTGCATTTCCTGTATTTTCTAAACAAAAATATTAAAGATAAAAAACATGTATCCCTTGTTCCAAGGAAACTAACTAGGGTCTTGCTACACAAAGTGTTATACAAGCAGCACTGGCATCATCTGAGAGCTAAGAAATGGAAATTCTCTAGTCCCACCAAAGACATACTGAACAAACGTTTCCAACTGAAGACCCCTAGGTGATTCGCATGCGTTGTGAAGCTCAGGAAGCACTGAATTAGGGTATTTGTCTACAACTCATTCCCTGTGGATAAAATGAGAATGTCAGCAGCACTGACCTCATACTTGACCGAAAGAGTAACTCAACAACAGCCTTCAAATTAAGCAACTTACAAAGCAACAGACACAGACACTTACAAATTAGCACTGATCAAAAAGTAATGCAGAATTTCCTGTATCCAGTCGGCCAGAATACTTAGGCAAATAGAACTATGATGATTTGTTCTTAAGTACTTTCCAGAGGAAAAATTCATCTCTGCTACATATTTCGTAGAGCAGTAGATGTTTTACATACTTTTAATTCATCCCCAGTTTTCTCAATTCCCCAAGGGCTCTGCAAAGTCTCTAATTACATACTAGCCTGAAACAACTATTTTACTGGCTAATTTCCTGCCACCACCTTTTGTCAGGTGAAAACGTATTACCATACTTCTTACAGAAGGCTAAATTAATGTGTTTTGGAAACTGAGCTGCCTTAAAAGGAGTAATATTCCAATTCCAAAATAAATAGCGCATCTATTAAAAATAATATATTCAGGAGATTAAAGGCTGAAGAAGTTAAATTCAAACTTTGGACAAAAACAAAGAAAATCATACAAAAGTCATACACGTGCTACTACCTTTAGTTATTTTTTTTAAATTATAAATGAGAAATATGTATTTAAACTGATAATTTTTCCAATAATTACTGAAGAACATAAAACACTGTTGATATTAAGAAAGACCAAATTTTAGGACAACTAAAATCATTGAGAAGTTAAATACCTATCTGAAAAAAGCAAGAAGAAAAAAGATACTTACCTAAATTTGAATCAGTGTTAAGATAAAACCCACAATAAAGAGTCTCAAATCTCAAGCCACAAAAGAGTCCAGACTGCCAAGTGAAGAGAACATGTGAACTCCTGCACTAAGAAACAATATAATGTAACTGGACACATTCCAGAATGGCATTAAACAGCATAGCAAAGTTTCTAATTGGTTAAAAGAAAACTTGAAAGATATTTCATTAATTGTACTGCTTCTTCTAAAACTTAGTTAAAAGATGAAGAACCTAACTTCAATTAGAAATTTCTGGTTACAGACAACTTTTCATTCTACCACTTTACAGTCTCCTAGTATTTTTAATTTCCACTATTCTATGTTAACTCTCTCTGTTTTTTTTCCTCCTGCTTCTCCTTTTTAGTTCTCTATTCTATCTGACACAATTGATTTTCAAGAGTACACATTAATCTATCTATCTATATACACCATCTATTTCAATATTCACTGTCACATTATGTAGCCTGTTAACCCATGTTCTAATACACACACACACGCTCAAACACACACACACGCACACCAGAAAAAAAAGACTCTCATGAAAAAGGAAAGTAGAGCCTGAGATGACCCTAAGATGCCTATTATAGCCAAGAAGCGCTGAAAGACAAATAGAGAGGCCACACATGATTCCTCAAAGAGATCTGGTTTTTGCTTCTAAAACAATGGAGTACCAAAGAAAAGTCTAGGAAGAGAGGAAGGGAAGGCAGGAGGGAAGAAGAGAGGGGCAGAGAGACATACAGACAGAGATAGACAGACAATGAACTAGATTCAATAATCTGACATAAGAATGCTAGTGAAAAAAACCAAAAATTCCTGGAGGAAAAATGGAGAGAATACCGTAATAACCCCTTCAATCATTAAGATGATACTCAAACAACTGATGATATATAGACACTAAAAAGTTACTAAGTGGTTTCTCCAAAATTAAAGCCAAGGCAAATGGAGCACAGCAAGCAACTCATCAAACCTAGTATAGAGATGTCCATACAGTAGGTGATTGGGAAGTATTGCATTTGCCAATTAAGTATTCATTATATTACTACAAACTCAATATATTGGATTATATAGAGAATAACCATGAAAATCTAAAGTCTGTCATCTAGGACTGGTTCTACAAATGATAGGGTCAGCCCTAATCAAAAATATCACCATCTCACATTTCATAAACCATGGATCTTCTAATTTACTTTTTCTTTCTATGATCTATTTTTCCTCAGGCTGTTCATGTATCTTCAGTGCCACTAACCTCTACCCCACTGCAGTAAATGTCTTGAATGTAAACCAAAATCACAGAAAAGCACTAAGCACTGTGCCCACACAGATACTCTATGGGATTAGTTCACTATGAATCCTTAACTGGCACACAAAAT
>RJWT010031122.1:0-14462 GCA_004365215.1 Cuniculus paca | reverse complement strand
GCTGAGCTAGATCCCCAGCCCTGTTTTTGAGACAGGGTCTCACTATGCCATTCAGGCTGGCCTTGAGCTCACTTTGTAGCCCAGGCTGGTCTCGAACTCACAACGATCTGCCTGTCTCAGCCTCCCGAGTGCTGGGATTACAGGCGTGAGCCACCATGCCTGGCTTCCGTGAGGAACTCTTGACACCAGTGACCTTGGTAGCAGTTTAGACCTGCAGGCTGGATGTACATGGCATGGTGGTGAGGAGGTAGTAAGGAGAGAGTCTCCACCTTGATGATTTTAAAGATTTAAGCCAAACACAAAAATATTCCATCCGAATGTGCCCTGGACGTTCTATGGATATCTAGACCTGTCCCTTTGTTTTGTTTTGTTTTTTGGTGAGGAGTTGCTTTAAGAGCAGTGGAGCCCACCTAAAAAGGTATGTCTGACATCTGGGTTATCTTAAACTAGAAGTAACTGTCATTCACAGTGAAATGTGGCCAGGTGAAATACTTCTAGACATTCAGCTTAGTAGCGGAGGAGACCAAGGTACTCAAGTAAGAAAGTGCCATTAAATTGCTTTTAGAAAAGAAATTATTTATTGATATAAAATGAATAGAAGATGCAGGAGCTCTGATAAATGGAAGTGAACTTTCACCTATAGCAAGACATTTGCTTCTAAATATTAGTATACCAAAGGAATGTTACTGTGTATAATGTAAGTACCCAAGAATGAGGATTACCTTATCTGACTTTTTCCAAATATATTTTCTTATTAAACTTTGTTGGTAGCATTTGTTTACTACCTAATATAGCCATATTAGAGGGTAACTAAGCATTAAGGAATTCTAATTTTTCTGAAAATTAGGAATTGATTTTGTTCTACCCACAGGAATCTCTGCCTGGAAAGAAGAGAGCTAATTAAAAAAAAAAAAACTTTATCAGGCGCTCCTTTTTTTCCCCCTTAAACATTGGGTGCTATATTTGGTAATTACCATTTTACTTATACAGCCTGTCTGATGTAAAGTTCTTAAACTGTAGTTACTGAACCTATTATTACAGGATTCCACCATCTAAGTCTTTATAATAGATGAGCAAAATGAGAACGTATACCTCTGCTGCCCTTTAATGAAACAGATTCCAGCTACTACCAAGCATGGTAGTAATTTAAAGATTATGATCAAGTGCTCCAGCCAAGTAGATACTGAAAATGGATACTGTTGGAGATGAATAGGAAGGGCCATTGTTGGATAAAGAGAACAAATTTCCTTTGCAGTTTAGGTTCTGCCTCTGTGTTGTAATTTGTAGAGTAGGGAGAAGACAGTGATCATCACGTAGTAGTACTGTGTTCTTTCCTTCATCCTATGTGGTCCTTACTGAGGATGGACTCTCAGCTCATCCCGGAAGGGTTGTGCAGTGCTGCCCTCAGCCCTGCCTTGGCAAAGTGTCGCATTTATCATGGGTGGGCAAAATGTACCATTTAATTTAGAAAAGTGAAATTAGACCTGTCTTGGTTACTTTTCTCTCATTGCTGGGACAAAATACCCAGCACCCCAAATGAAGGAAGGAAAGGTTTATTTAGCTTACAGTTTGTGGAGGTTTCAGTCTGAAATCAGCAGGCTCCAAGGCAGGGTGGCACATGGCAGAGGGGCAACACTTCAAAGCAGCAGTCAGCAAAAGCAGCCAGAGCTAAAGAGGGGAGAACAAGCATCTTCTCCTCTCTTATTGTACACAGTCCACCCCCACTTCTAGGGTGACATAGCACTCCAAAATCTCCTTGCCTTCCTCTTGTACAAGACAAGGATATTTACAAAGTAAGAACCCTGGCTCCCTGCTGAGTCTCTTGGTTAAACTTCTAAATTGCTCAAGTTGACACAATGTATCAACTATAACAAGGCTCCTTATAAGGTGTGTTTGAAAGTAATTTAAAATTGAGGAAAAGTTAATTGCCTGTACAGTCTTTTTAAAACTATTTTTTTTCTAAAATGTTTATGTTAAGCCTAAGCGGCCCACAGTAATGATGAAGTCTGAAGTCAGAACAGAGCCATTTTCTGCTTTATTTTCCTTTTAAATTGTTCTGAATCTTTGAATTATTTCTCATAAGCCATAATGCAAATGCATTTCATTATATTACTTAGCCTACCTCTGAAAGATGTGTGTTATTTCATAAGCCACATCTTTTGCATCTAAGTACATAATGAGCCTTATTTCTAGCCATTTTGTATTTTATCTGAGGCATTTATGCTGTAACCTGGTACCCTCACATGTTCATGCGTTCATTCAGGAGGTCACCCTAGACATCTCGGCTCCTGGCTACTCTGAGGCCTCCTGAGATTCTGTTGTATAAAACTCTGAGGATAAATAGGCCCTGTGAGGGTGACACAGGACATTCATGTGTCACCGTTTCTGTTGTAGCTGCATTTCCTGTGCTGGGTTCCAAGCCTTCTTCCCAGGCAGATGTTGAAAACTCACGCTGCTGTGAGTCGGTCTGTT
Organism: Cuniculus paca; assembly: GCA_004365215.1. Taxonomy (NCBI): domain Eukaryota; kingdom Metazoa; phylum Chordata; class Mammalia; order Rodentia; family Cuniculidae; genus Cuniculus; species Cuniculus paca. Next base: position 11,990 of record RJWT010031122.1, on the reverse strand, counting down.
CATCCTGGACTGGGAGCCCAGCACGGTGTGGTTGTAACAGGCAGCGTGGTGTAGCTCCCTCTCCAGTCCAAGGCAAAGCAGTTAAAGCAGCTGTCCCTCCTGAGATACATCACGTGGGCTGAATGCTGTTCTTGTCAAGCTTAGTTCCATTACCAGAACATTCTTGGGATCAGTTTTGACTTGCATTCATGATGCCCATGCTCAGAGGAGGGGAAGAACAGGCTGCACTGAACTCTACCCTGGGATGAGAATCTTCACTTGGATTTTACAGTGGCCACATACCTTGGCTACAGAAAGAACATTTCTCCAGCTCCCATCCAGATTTCCACCTGACCTTTTCCTACAACGTATTTTACACCCCCTTCATCAGCTTATGCAGAAAATAAAACTTCCTTGGTAGAATTGATAGATGCAGTTCATAACTGACTTCTAAATGAAATTGGATTACCACTGCATCTCCATGGTCATTTAATGCGCTTCAGTATTTTATTGAACCAAGACATGCTTTCTTCTCTTGAAAAGGTGTAGATCACTTTGCAGAATTCTAAAACTTTGCAACTAGAGGAGACCAAACTTGGATTGTGTATGCAGGATGGTCCTGTCTTTGAAGAAAAGAACACTGTACCTGAAGACTGTTCTTCTCAGTTCCTTCCATCTATAGAGGAATTGTCCTGAGTTTCTGGTTCTTCTAGTCATGAGTTTAGGAGTCATCCAACTCCGGACATACAGTGAATTTTTGGCTGCGTAGGTTGGTGGCCATGTGGGAATCTTCTCATTTAGTCCTGGCTACTCTTTTATCTCTCCTTACACCTGAATTTAAATGATGAATTTATATTTTCAGTGTTTTTCTGGACCACTGGAAAGATAATTTATAATTAACTATATTATAACATAATTATTGCATTAAAATAAAAATAATTTATTTCATGGTTTTTGTCAACCAGGAAAATACCATGCTGTTATTGTTCATGACTATATCCTCACTGTCTAGAATAATTCTTGTCACTGAATAGAATTATTAATAGACATGGATATATACTTGTGAGATCAGTGACCTTTTTCCCAGCATGTGGATTTCAGCTTCCCCTAGATACTTTCCTGGCTCCCTTCTCTGTCTGCTAGTCTAGGTTATTGGAACAATGATCCTAGTTCTACAGCCATGAAGTCCAACCTGGTCCAAGCCAGCCCTTCCTCTATGGAAAGCAAGGGAGATTTACACAGGAAATCATTTCTCCACCTATTTATGTACACTAGGATATTTTTCATCCTTTCAGAAGTCATTGATACTTTCAACTTAAATATAATTACTTTTTTCTGGGCCAGCTATAAATAAATATTATAAAATTTGAGAAAATTATCTAATTCTTCTTCAAAATGATTGGGAAATAAACTCTCTAATACATGTAATTTTTAAAGTAGAAAATACTGTCTCCATAGTCATTATGTAAAGATATCCCTTATGATATGACATTTGCTATTAAATAATCAATAGAGTCAAAAACAGGAAAGGTAAGCCCTAAAATAGCCATAAAATACAAGATAATATCACATCGATCAGTTAATATTTCCCCTTTCAAGTACATTGTGTTCATATTTGCTATCAGAAATTTTATTGTCCTAGGAATAGTGTAATGTAGTTATTCCACAAGGAATTGAGACACACCACCAGTTTTTTTCTGTGGCGTGCTGAAAATAGTACTTATGGAATAACACAAATTTGAAATTGTGTTGGATATTAACACTGAAAACAAAAATATGGTATGTGATGATTTATGGATTAATGCTATATGTAAATAAGAGATATGCACTTTATTTGTTAACACATTAGATACCTTAATCATTATACATATGTTACTGCATCTCAAGAAATGTTAAACTCTTTGTTTAACTAAAAATAAACCATTTTAGTTCTTCAATAAAAATATCTTCCAGCATACAGAAGTGAAGTGCTAAAGTTTTTGAGTTTTTAATAAGCATTCCTGAATTGAATTATGCAAGAAAGTTTTATCCTCTTCAAGTGTAGTACATTATTGGAAGGTTCTATACTTATTTTATTAGTAGTACCTAGCTAAAATCCTGCTTTGAAATTGTTATTTTTGTGCCTTGCTTTGGGCCATGGCTGTAAATGATTTTTTTAAAATGACTTAGTGTATGTGGTTCAGAAAGGTTGAATCTGATTTGATTTCAAGACATATGCTAGAAATTACTTTTCTGGTTAAGACTCTGATGTAAGCCTGGTTATTGTTTTGCTTGTTTGTCTTTCTCATAGAAGCGGAAGGTACTTTGTGAACTACATGACCTTCTGCTCCATGAGACCATTCGCCTTTCTCTAAGGCTCTTCATTGAGTCAAACCTCGAGGCTGACGCTGTGTACATCTTATTACAACAAAATCGATCAGCTTAATTGCATTTATGTATTGCATTTTCCTTAGTTTTAATGCTTTTGTCTTTGACATTGTGTTAACTCTTCACCGTCCATCCATGCTAGGCTCAGCTGCTGACTCTGACGGACTAAGCAGGACTTACTTGGCAGGATCCTTCATATGATAGACATTACTGCTAAATAATGATAGGTTCGATTTTCAGTTACTGAAGTATTGGCTAATTTTGCATTCCTTTTAAAATCTATTCTTGATGGATACTTGTATGTACGTCTTTTTTTGGGGGGGGGTGGAGTCTTGTTAGGGAGTTCAGGCTGTTTTGAACCCACTGTGTAGCCCAGGCTGGCCTTGAACTCTCTGGAATCGTTCTGTCTCATCCTCCCCAGTACTGGGATTACAGGCATACACCAGCACACACGGCATTTGCTTCTTAATGGAGGTGTTACTTTGGCTTGAAATAAAAGCAAATAAGTTTATAAGTTTAATTTAAAATGGATTTCACTTGATTCAATAGATATCTTAGTCATTCATCAACAGTAAGAGTCAGAGATTTCAGCTGCAAATTTGAGTATTTTAGCAAATTGGAATGGTCTTAATAATTAATAGTTACAGCTATACCAAAAAAAAAAAAAACAAAACTTGTGATCATGAATGAATCCAGAAATAGAACTAGATAGATTTCTACTTCATATCAGCCTCATTTCAGACTGCATTTTTCTACCTGTATCATCAAGGGAGTGGGAATCCTCTTCATTTAGTGAAGAAAGACACTGGTATCATTCGTTACTACCTACAACATGTCTTATTATACCGAGATTAAATTGTGATACATTATAATTTGTTCCTACCAAAATTGCTCACAAATTTTAAAAAGTTTGATCAAATTAATTGGTGATCTAGTTATTGTTATAGCTTTTGGTGAAAATATATAAAAGTTTTCGTCATATTGCAGACAACAGGCGAAAGAAGAAGCGTGTAAGGAAGGAAAGAGAGGAAGGTGAGGAGAATTACACTAACAAGAGTTTATCATCCATCACGCGTGACCGTTTTCATACGTGCAGTGGGTCAGTACTCAGGGGAAGCTCTTACATTTGACAGTAAACTATTTCACACCACCCATTAAGTGTAGCAGTATGATGAGTGCTATGGAAAGAAGCATAGAGGAAGAAATAAAACTAGAATGGCAGGGAGTCCAAGCCAGAGTTTCCCAAGTGGAGAGAGGAAGAGGTGAACTGCTAGACAGCTGTGCTGTGCTCCTGAGCCCCACTCCTGGAGAAAGATGTTCCCTTCCGGGTTCGAATAGCGTGACAGCTGGGACACAAGGGAAACCTCAGAAAAGCCCATTGCGAAGAATGTGACAACAAGGAAAAGCTAAAGAGAAGTGCACGCTTGCAGCAGGAAGCAGGTGCAGAGTCCCCACTGATGTAAGAGCGAGGTGATTCACGGTGAGTGCTAAGACTGACACCGTGGTGGAGGATGCAGAGAGCTGAGAACCCGAATTCAGAAGCAGGAGTCCGGACCCCAGGGCTGACCCGCGGAGAGACGGGCTCCGCATGGACGGCGGTTTCCAGCAAAGTGACTATCCCAAAGGGTGACTGCGCCACCATTCACATGTAAGTGCACACAGCAAATGCATACATACGCACATACTTGACGTTCAACTGGCAAGTATTTTTAAATCTTATAAATAATGCACACACTTACATTTGTGCTTATATTTCATTTACTGTCACAACCTCAGGAAGGGCTTAGCCCACTCGGGGTGCTGTAACAAAACCCTGTACAGCGGGTGATTGATAAGCAGCAGCGGTTTTTGTCTTGCAGTTCTGGAGGCTGGGAAAGCTGTGCTGAAGGCATTGGCACCTCCAGTGCCCACTTCAGATGGGGACTTTATTGCAGTGTCCTCATGGGAGAAGGGGCAGAGCACCTCCCTCAAACTCAGGGTAGTCATCCCAGGCCTGGCAGAGCTAAGAACCCCAGCCCCTCCTGGCACAGAACGGTGCCACCTCCTGCCTCTTACTAGGATCCCATCTCTTTAATACTGCTGGTCGCCACCCAAAGGTACTGCTCCAGCGGAGTTAGCTTTCACATGAGTTCTGGAGGGTCACCTTTGGACCACAGCAGGCAGAAGGTGGAGGAGGGGATTGTCCCTGGCAGCGGTCCATCAGCCAGATGGCAAGGTGAAATTCTCAAGGATGAGAATTTGGTGGTACCTCGACACTAGAACAAGATGGGTTGGCTGTGCACTCTCCTGTGCTGATTTGGAATGTAAGCCACAGCTGTTAGTTAAGCAAGGTCTCCTTTTGCTTAACCCCAACGCACGTAATTTGATGCACTGAACTTTTGCAGGTTTTTAAATAACATACTTCATTTCAAAATTTTGAATCCAGTTTTTACGTTGCCAGTTAGTTTAGTACAACCACATTCACAGGACAGAAATTTTCTTTTAATCATTAGAAATGGCTGCAGATACAAAGTCACAGTTTCTCAACACTCGTTAAATACATCTCTATATAATGGATATCTTTCAGATTTATCTTGCTAATTTTAACTACAAATATTTTACTAATAGATTTAATACTTTTAAGTAGAACGTCTGCCCTTAGTATAAGGTATTATTAATGCTGTTATTATAGTTTTTTAAGTGTCAAACTTGAGAAAATCAACATAGTAAGGTCACTTTTTTTCTAGCACAATAATGATTGTTTACTCATTTCTCATTCCTCTACGCTTAAAATTTAACGATAAATTTTATATTACCGAGTCTCCCTGTTTCAGAGCTAGGTCCTTCTCTTGCAAGGTAATGAAGTAGTTTTATAAGATCAAAAACAGCTAAGAAATAGAAGCTTCTTCTACAACATGTGATACAAAGGTTGTATTTTAATTTTAGAACTATAGATGTTGTTAAATACAGTGTGGTACTCTGTTTTCATTGCTTCTATAATAAGAGTGTGAGGAAAAATACTTTTCAACCCAGACATTACCTGAAACTTAAAGTCACTTTATATTAAAACACTTTGATGATACTCAACCATTATTCTATTTGTGGTCCTGCAGGGGTATAATCCAGATTTACTGATGTTGTTAAATAGCACTCCAGGTTCAGAAGCCCCCACTTCTGTTTTTATTCTAGTCTTCTGGTCTCCCAGGTTTGCACATTACAGCTTCATTCAGTAGGCACCTTATTGCCGTTGGTCCATTACAGCATTCCATTTATTATGCTTTATGTACATGCTCTGTTTTGTACTAGTGAAAAATTTTAGTATGCTTATATCTTTTTAAAATTCCTTTAAACTTGTTCCTGATTACAATGCTATAAAGAAAATTAAGAGGCTGCTCTGTTGGTTGAAACCATTTTCCTATAAGCTTCTGTTGAATTTTTTATGTTAATCCAGGTTAAATACAACTATATTATCAAAAATTATATGGTAATAACGTCTAGTATGAAGCAATAGTATACTGTTTAGATGTTTGTGGAAAAGCTAGATTTCTACTCACAAGAATGTTCAATAGATTTTCCTAACTTTGAAGTTAGGAATACAGATAAAAACTTTGATATTCTACACATTACAAGAATTTTAGAACACAGATCTAAAATTTTCCTTCATCAAACCTTTGAAAATGGTGATTCTCATTTTAAACCAATTATTGAGGTATGATCGACAGAAAAGCTTTACCTGTTTAATGTATGCAGCATGAGGAATTCGGCAATAAGTATATGCCCATGAAATTGTCATTACATAATTGTAGTTAGGTAGCTATCCAGTAAAAAAAAAAAAGTATGTTATTTTTATTACCCTGGAAACTTTCTTGAATTCTCATATTTGACCTGTTGTATAACAAATTGCCTATACTTTTTTAAAAAAGCAATGGCGATAATTAGTTTTATGGCAGATAACCAAAAAATAACTGTTATTTGCTCTCATGTACTGTCTTACACTACTTTTACATAAATGCATCCTTTTTCCTGGAAGTTCACTTGAACCTGACTTAAAGATAATACTTCCAAAAAGAATTCGGGTTTTCACATTTTCCGGCCAATTGTCCACATTATGCCTGTAATCATAAATTTTAGATGGGAATGTTTCCCAGCATTCTCTAACATGATTCATTAGTTTTATTTTTACAGAAATCCAAAATGCTGTTTGGATTTCTCCACTGTTACTTTACATAAATATACGCCTGCAGTTTTTTTTTTTTCCTGTTGTGAATTTGGTTTTGTTTTGACCATTTCCTTGTAAACATACCTGGCCTTTATCTTTTTATGTAACATTAAGGGGATGTTTGGGATTTTTCTCTTGACTACATTGCTCACTCTCAAACGATTAAATAAATAGTTCATTCTTCCACTACTGTTTGGAATGACTTTATCGTAATGTATCTATTAATATACCATTGTCTCTTTCCATACCATACTTACAGTTTTTGTTCCTTTTTAAAATTTGATTGCATTACCTGATGCAGCCAAAAAACATTTTTAGAAATTTCTGTTGCAAATGAGAACGCTTTACTATCTCCCTGAAGTGGCATCAGCATTTCGGCTGCTGCATTATGCTAAGGAAGTATTTCCTGGTACCGTGATGGGTCAAGTGGTTATGTTGACGCCTGTTAAGATAAACAAATATTTTTGTTCTTTTAATTCATGGAAGTTCAATTTTGCTATTAATAGATCTCCTGGCACTAAGCTGTTTTTGTATTTTTGGCCACGATTTAGTATTTGATGTGAACAACATAGACAAATGTGCCTATAAGATGAGGAAATGCAATCTTTGAAGCTTTTGGGATGTAAAGATTGTATTTTACATTTTTTCAAAATTATTTATTATTCTCAGAGTTAATTATGTAAGGAATGGATTTAATGACAAAATGAGAGGAATCCATGGAGCATGTATCCCAGGATTTTTTTGTCTTTAGCTCCATGAATAGGTATTTTAAAATCCAATGTTAGATGAATTATAGTTGATATTACTGTTGAACTCACCTTAAACATTTCTGTGAATGCATCTCTTATGCATGCCTTTGGTATTCCTAGGAATTCTAAATCAAATAAAGGATGATCATCTGTGAGTATGTACTGCACAGGAAGAGTACGGTGTTAAGCACCCTGCATGTTCTTGTTAGAAAGATGAGGTTAGCATCTCAGATTCTTCCTGTCCAAAATGTGAAGATTGGATTTATGGAGCTCTATCCTGAAGCAGAGAGAAAAGCAACTCATGGTCCTGGACTCACGAAATTCTGTATTCATTTTTTTTCTGTATGCAGTCCTCAGAATTTTAAGCATAGAAGGTGGGTGTGGTGTGGTGGTGCCCTCCGTAAGCTCAGCACTCTCTCACACCGGGAAGCTGAGGCAGGAGAATCACAACTTCAAGCCAAGCCTGGGCAACTTAGCAAGACCATTGAGAGACAGACAGACAGACAGACAGACAGGGAAAGAGAGGAAGAAAGAAGGGAGGTATTGTAGTCAGGGTTTGCAAGGAAAACAGTTTAATACAGGACACATAATTTATAGTATTATTTTATAATGGTCCCCCAAAGAATAAAACACAAAAAGTGCAGGAAATCTGTCCACACATGAAAGACCCTAAAGAATCTAGCGAAGTGCCAGGATTCCATGGCAATGTCCTGCATGAGCCCAGCTGGAGACCTAAAACTCATGACAATGCCTTGTGCAAGTCTGTTTCATGGTTCTATGCTGGGAAGGCCCAAAACTCAGCGATGGAAGCTAGAAAGTCTGTGCCGGCGGGGTGAAGGATCTGTGCCTGTAGGTTGAGGGTTCTGCACTGAAGCCAGGAAGCGATGCTCAAAGTCAGGACCAGGGCTGCCCTGAAAAGTGCCACAGCCATCCTCAGCGACAGTGAGGTCCTGGGCTCCTCCGACGATGAGAACAGCCGAGTTCGTATCAGGAAAGAAGCTCAACCAGCTCCTCCGGGAGAACCCACGGCAACAGGAGAACCAACACCACCACACCTTCCTCTCCAGGTCTCCCGTTTATGCTGGCAGCAGTGCTCAGGTGGGCCATCCACGCTCAGCAGCATGCTGACTCAGTTCAGCTGGTGTTAAGTTGACCATCAGTTGTCAATCTGCCACAAGAGGGAAGGAAGGAAGAAATAAAATGTGTAGAATATTTTCAGTTTCATATTTCAAGCCTGTCTTTTTTTTTTAAAGATTCTACTGTTTACATTTTATTACACTTACTTTATCATCCATCCATCCACCCACCCATCCAATCACCCAACATTCTCATGTTTTGATGCATTTTAGAGTAAACTAGACATTGGTACGCTTCCTTATAAATATTTTTTCTATTAATTAAGTTTATTGGTACATTTTAGGTATATGTAATGATCACATTCATCATAGGAAATTTTAACCTGTGCTTGATACATCTTGATTTTCTTTTTTCCTCATTTCCCTCACCTCTCTTCAATCCTTCTTCACCCCATTTACAAAAGCCTTGTTTCCATTTTTCCCTTCTTTTCTCATTTTCTTTTCTCTTCCTTTCCTCCTCCCTGCTCCTTAACTCCCCTTCGCATTTGAACATTTTCTTTCTCTTTCACAATTTTGTACGTTTTGGTCCTTATTTACATTTTCAGCCTTTTTTTAAGTAAAAGAAATATGACTTTTTTGATCTTTTGAAAACAATTTGGAAACTAGTATATATTGCTATTGTTGCTAAAGAGAAGTGGTGAATTGGAGAGTTTTTTGCAGATCTCTCAAAATGCGTGCTAGTGTTTTAAAGTTATTTTTTAGAGAAGCGAAGATACCATCCTTCAAAATTTATAATCTGTGAAGCGCCCAGGATCAAGGGGTCATTTTTTTAGCCACAGACACACACTTCATCATTGCATAATAACTAAAGTCCAGAATTGAGTGAGTGTGTGCTAACATCGAGTTCCTACATAGTCAGTACTTATTTACCAGCTATAGCATTAGCTTCTTATACTTGGATTTGCACCATCGCTGCCTGTGTATGAACTTGCTTAACTCTTGCACAAACCCTTTGGAAGGACACTGTTACTATTCCATTTCTGCACGTACAGCAGCAGGCAAAGGAACACTGGCTCATTTCCCCCGTTACCCGCTGCCAGGAGGGGTTGTGGTCCAGTGGCCTGCCCACCGCTCCTGTAGAGTCACCCTGTATGGTGACGGGAGACTTGTAACCAGGGATGTTGCAGTGCAATGTGGGTAGTATCATGAGATTCTAACGATAACCTTCAAATTGCAGAAATTCTCATAATACATTTTTATTTGTGGAAGTGTTTGGAGGAGAATCATCTTTCAATGATAAACCTGTTTTGATCTTCTCTATAGTGAATTTGCTGTAATAGAATTCCCACTAGATTGTAATTCAGAGACACCTCTGTCTTTTTAAAAATAGAACATGCAGCTGGGCGTGGTGGCTCACGCCTGTAATCCCAGCACTCGGGAGACTGAGACAGGCGGATCGTTGTGAGTTCGAGACCAGCCTGGGCTACAAAGTGAGCTCCAGGCCAGCCTGAACGGCATAGTGAGACCCTGTCTCAAAAAACAGGGCTGGGGATCTAGCTCAGCGGTCTAAGCACCTGCCCGGCAAGCGCAAGGTCGTGAGTTCAATCCCCAGTGCTGCAAAAAAAAAAAAAAAATAAAATAAAAATAGAACATTCATCCTAAAATAAATGTGAGAGACACTGAGATACCGGCCCAGATAAATAATTTATTGTTGAGCATAAGAGAGTCAAATTGAAATTCAAGACTTCAGGAAAGATTAGGAATTATTTCTTCCTCTGTTTGCCAAAAGCTGGAGCCTGTCACGGAGTTGAGGAAAGGGAATCCTGCCCCTCCCTTCCCCTGGTACCCAGACGAGCTAGCATCAGTGCAGCATATGGACCCTCCTTTTACAGTGGAACAAAGATGATACAGGATACCACACAAGCATTGTGAAAATTTCCATTTCAGTCTAATAGCATTTTAAAAAGTGTACTTTGTTACAACTGAGATCAGCCACATATTTACAGTGTACCAACACATTTACAAGGGAACTATTTGAAACTAAAAGCGAAAGAGTGTGACTATGTAGCAACAAACTCCTGTTGAGCCTTTTTGCTATGTCCAAATGTCATCACTCAGCTCTGTGGTCTGCACTACTGTCCTTGTTTTACAGGGTTTATGGAACTTCATTAAGAAGCTCTGAGCTCAAGCCCAGTCCTCCACAATCTCAAATCAAATGTATTACAACTATTTCCACGTGCATCACTAATCATTTACTGATAGCTGTTGGTCCTTATGTACCTCATGTTAACAAACACGTCATACAGGAAAATCCTAGTGCTAGTTTATCTCCTGTAGCATTTTAGCTCCTGTAGCATTTATCTCCTGTACCGTTTTAGCTCCTGCAGGACATGCTTAGGTATGAAAACATTGGACATACCTCTTAAGTCTCAAACAGAAAATAAATATCCTCTAAATGTAAGCAACCCTTTTATTATAAAGCAGTCTCGAGCTTAATACCCGAGTTCCCAAGAAAGGGGTGAGTAGGGGGTAGCATTCACTGTAAAATGAGAAAGTTGCAAATTTGCCTTTAGCACATCAAGAGAAATGACTGTGACGTAGAGAGAACGACTAGGAGAAAGAATGTCTACGTTAAATCACAGCAGTAAGCAAAGAAAGGTAACAGAGACATGCAGTGTTGATTGTGTAAGGACCGCTGCTCCCGAGCCCTCTGCTCTGGCTGGGAGCATGGTATTGACACTAAGCTGAAGTGGTCACTTCAGATTCCTGGACAGACCTTGTGAAAAGTTGAACCAAGAGGCTCCCACTGACTCAGGGCTCTTCGGAGGCATAGCTCCAAGCATGAGCTGTAAGAAAAGAAAGTAACCTAAGATTGCCAAATATATACTCATTAAAATTAATTGCTGGAAAACAAAGTCACATTCTCCACTCTCATTTGAAATGAGTATTCTGTTAAGGATATGCAGATAGTTTAAAATACTTCAAAGCAATGCTTTTCCTTAAGCAGGCCACATCTCACCCTGCCATCTTGAATGGAATCTCCGAATCTTGGTTTTCTTGTGTACTTTTGTCAAAGCAGTTCTCCTTTTGAGACAAATCTGGCAACCTACATAAAATCATCATCGATTTCTGAAAGATTAAGAAAAACAAAACAAAAAATTTTTAAATTAAATAAGGTTAACTAGTAAATAACAAATTAAAAATAATGCTAAGTGCAAATCCAAAATAGTAATCATGGAAAATCATAATTAACCTTCAAGTTAGGTCTTTTTTTAAATTGCTAAGCCAGTAGCAGCAGCACTTTTCTACTCTCAGCTGTCCAGTGGGGCCACAAACCAAGAGGAGATGACAAGTTGTTGAATTTAAGAAGAAAAGGGAGATGGGGGTAAGCAATAGGGGAGGGGAAGGGGACATAAAAAGAATTATGAATTAAGAGGTGTCCTGTGCATGCACCCACTGCTCATCAAGGCTGTGAAGGATTTAAGAGATTAAAGGGCAGCAAGAAATTCCTTGAGAAAGAACAGGAAGTACAGGAATGCAGATCTGCTGGAATCCCACCCCACGGGAGGTGTTCCCACGGGGCAGCCTCGTGGTCCAGTGGGACCCGTGGTGGAATCGTCC